>JANHGL010016110.1:26782-41317 GCA_024611195.1 Ceyx melanurus | reverse complement strand
CCCAAAACCGAAATAGGCTGGGGGGGGGTGGGCACCCAGGGGGGGGTAAACAGGCCAAAAAGGGGCGGGGGGGGGGGGGGGGTGCGGAGGGGCATTTTCAGCCTCCAGTCTGGGTCATCACCAAGGCATGAAAGATGGCACTTGATATTCCCAAATGAGATGAGGGTGACTAGAGATTGTGCGTGGGCCTGGGTCTGTTGTCAAATGGGAATGCTTGCCTGTAACCTGGACTGGTTTTCCAGCATTCAGGCAGTATTCCCTGCCACTGCTAGAAAGCCCTTTGTACTACTGGATGCTGTGTTTTAGTTCTATGTGTCTGTTTGTAGTTAAGTACCAGTAAAAGGTTGGTTGGTCTGGACAAATAGTAGAAACTTACTCAGTACTCTCACACTGACACCTGCTTTCCCTTGTGCAGACATGTCACTGCTACTGGGGATGGCCTTCAGTGTGTAGGGCAAAGTGGGTAGGAGGCACTGCCTAGACAGGCTTAGAGACATCATTTTCAGCTATTTGAGACAGGGCTTTCCTGCTCAAGTAGAGAATGCTTCAGTAAATTGCACAGACACTCCTTTTGCTGTACTGAAGAATCACAGAATGTTAGGGCTTGGAAAGGACCTAGATCATCTAGTCCAATCCCCTGCCAGAGCAAGAAAGGCAGAAGAATATTTCTATTAAAATAATTTATAATGTTTTTCTAATTACATTTTGAACACTGATTCATCTTGTGCTGCAGCTTCCTTTTTAAATGCTTGGTTGTGGCCGAAAACAATCTGAAGCTTGAATTCATATTTCAGCAGGTGGCAGCCAAAATCTCAGAGTCCAGTCACGTCTGAGTACAGTCATTATTGAGTTTAATAAGAACTTTTGTCTCCAACAAATGGCACTCCATTTGTCTTCATGTAACCATCCATGAAATCGCCCACTTCTAAAATAATCTCAGAAAATTTGGGGTGAATCCCTAGGTGAAAGTAGCTGCCTTGTAGCAGTGGCCATCTGGAAATGCTGATTGCAGCATAGCTGTGAAAGGTGAAGACGTCCTCTTTTCTCCATTCCCAAATGAAACTGTGCAAGTGGAGTGTTTCATCTGAGAAAACAGCCACACGGTGGTTACCACTGTTGCAAACCACTGCCCTGATTCAGATGCTTTCAAATGAGCAGGGTGAAGGAGAGGATAGAATATGCCTGAGATCTGTGTTTGCAAGAAAACCTTTAAAGCAAGTCCTTTTAGAAGAATGAATATTCTCCTTATTAATATAGACTGGAATTTCCTCCTAGCTGAGAATAATACAAAGGTCACTCACCAGCTGCAGCAAACAGCATGTGGTTGATTCTAAAATTAGTTATCTCTAGCATTTCCATTTCTCTTCCCTCCATTTCTTGTTCTCTACCTTAGGCCTGGGAATCCTATTAAAAGATACCACAGGCTTGAAAGAAAATGAATTCTTTCTTTTTTTCCTCTCTAAATTTCTGTAAACTACTACAGTTGACATAACTAGGTTGCTGCCTGTCATGGTCAGGGTATTATTATGGCACTAAAACACTTTTCTGTAGGCTCAGTGACATGATTTTAACTCTGGAATGGCTTGGAGATACCCTTTCTTCCCTGTCTGCTGGCACAGCCATGTTATCTGCAACCATTTTACAATGACTTCAAAGAAAAGTCTTCTCTTTTATCTCTTGGGCTCAGAGATAAGCTCAGGGAGAACCTGAATAATGGCCTCAGAAAACTCTCCGGGTTTTTTTTGCTGATGAGCCAGGAGGCACATCACATGGTGTGATGATGCAGCACCATGGCCAGTCTGGAGGTGGGAAGAGTTGCATTTGTTGGAGCCTTGGCTGGAAATGAGGATAGCAGCACTGCAGGCATACAGCTGCCCCTGTGTTAGCTGACATGCAAGGTAGTGCTGACAACTGAAGAAAATAAATCCAGAGAGCACCTCGCTCCTGCTTTAGAGGAGAAGATTTTAGCTTGGCCACTCTGTAAAACACGCAATGAGCAGAAACGTGGTAATGCATGATCCTTTGCCTGCAGAGGTGATTTGCATGGCAGGCAAGTGGTGATCTTTAGAAAGACCATGGCCAGCCCATAATACAGGAGAAACTTCTCACATTGAAGTGAGTGTGAACACTGAGAGACTATTTCACTGTCTGGGTATAATAAATTAAACCCTCTGTTCTGCAGCATGTTAGTGGGCACACAGCAGTTGGTCTAATGCACATCACAGTAATGAAAAGCTGGGCACTCAGCTGCTGGGCTGCGGACCAGCTTGGTGTGTCTAAGACTAAGGTGGGATCCAGGCTGTGCTGTAGGTGGATCTCACTGCTCTGCACATGCTGTTGGTAACAGCTGTGGGCAGAGTAGATAGAAACAGCAAGGCGTATGGGGCATCATTTCCTGACACAGCTAGGCATACTATACCAAGAGAGTGTTTTATAATGTGTAAATCTCATTTTTTAAAAGCCTTGAAGTGGGAGAACGTGGTCCGGAATGACCTGCAACCAGGGAGTGCTTCAGGAGGGAGAGCTGACAATACTACTCTGTACAAAGAAAGCCTTGGGCAATTTTATTTTTTTTTCTCCAGCCTGTCCATCCACTGCAGCCTGTTTAGTGAGACAGGCATTAATATGTTTGATAGCTTCTCTGATGCCCTTGTTTATGTTGAAATTCGTAAGAATTTAAATTTTAATGTCTTGTTAAACATTCCTAATCAACAGTTACAGCATTTATCAAATTATCTGATTTGTTAGGCAGGAGCTAATGTTTCCTCAGGTTGCAAAGTCAGAATTTTCCTTTCTTCTCTGTAAAAAATGTAAATACAATTCTAGGCATAAGAGCCAAGATAGCTGGCTCTTGTCATCTTTTCAATATTCTGTGTGTTTGAACAGATCACCTGGCTAGGCAGCGTAATGGGAATTGAATGCAGAAGGTATTAAATGCAAACATACTTTTTAAATGTTGGTTGTACAGAGGTATTGATGTTCTTATGTATGTAAATCTTAGATGTTACCATTCTCTTTTGTAATTTTGTTTTGACAGTGATGACAGTGCTTTATGAGGCAGTGGGGGCTGTGGAAGCATGTGATTACACTACTGCAGAACTCAAGCAATACTATTAGAAGAAGAGGGGTTTTTTTCTTCAGATTTCCTTGGTGAACTGTGAGCAGTGTGATCTGCAATCTTCTGTTGAGTTTGAAGCCTGGAAATCATTCTACTGATAATCATACAATCATTATGGTTGGAAAGGACCTCTAGCATCATTGAGTCCAACCTTCCATCCTGACATCTCTCCAAGTTACAAAACAGAAAACACAGCCAGCAGAGATGTGTTCACTTACACAGAAAACCCAAAAAATAGCAGCAAAAGGGGAAGAGATCCCCCCCCAGGCCATGTCCTTATGCTCAGTGACCTTTCGTGGAGCCAGAGCTGGGTGACCCATGTACTGCCAGCATCCAGCACTGCACTCCCGCGGTGTGGCCGGCAGCTGCCGTGCATGGGGTGCACCAGAGGCTTTACTTGTTGGTACAGCTTGTGGTGATGCAGCAGGAGGATTTGTCAGCTCATTAAACTTCTTGGAAAAGGTGTTTTCTGATCTTTTATTTATATCCAGCTCTGTTTTGTTTGGAGTTTGTTGGTTTTTTTTCTTTTGTAGATTCCTGCCCTCCTTTTTGTGACTGTTTAAGGGATATTTGTGACACGTGGCCTAAAGGAGGGCATATCTGTAGCAACTCTGTTGTTCAGGATGCTTGTAGAAACAGCTAAATTATGCTGGCATGGGAAGAAGGAGAGAGGGTTTTCAGAGTGGTTCATGCGTGGTGCTTGCTTGAATATTCTGGAATGGCAATCACCACCTTGAACAAGGTTGGATTGATGGGCTCTGAGCAACTTGATTTAGTTGCAGGTATCCCTGCTCCCTGCAGGGAGGTTGGAGTAGATGACCTTTAAAGGTCCCTTCCAACACAAAGCATTCTATGATTTAAAGAAAAATTAACTTGCATTGATGCAGGGCAGAAAATACAGGTACCAGAAATGCTCAGCTGCTCATCACTACTCCTTACCGTCCAGGTTAGGAGCAACACTAGAAAAGGGTTAAGTCTTAAATTTCTTAAAGTTAAAAAGCCCTCATCTTTTCATTTTGCTGCCTATTTATGATCCTACCACTAATCTTAGAGCAACTAACCCTGGACCTTTAAATTCAAGCTTCTGTTTTCTGTGTCTTCCCTACCATGGTTCTCATAGTCCTCCTATGGAGTCAAACAATTGATAAGATGGTGGAAAACTTTTGATATTTGAACTGCCAGTTCCAGGCCAATAAAGGTATTTACAAAGCGACTTGGACAGAAAACCACAGATTTTCATGAAGATTAAATTCTTCTATACCAGTGACCATTAAAACAAAATAACCCCACACCTTGTACTAATCTCACACTTAATCTCACCAAGCTATCTTCAAAGGAAAGCAGTATTGTCCATTCCCTATGAATGTGAACTTGTTGTTCCTTACCAGCAAGAAGTCTGTTTTCACATATTAATGTTTAACTCTGAGGGACTGCACAGCTCTTTGGGGTGTCCTGCTGTGCTCCCAGCACTGCATGCTACTTTCAGTCACTTTTCCTAGGAGAGGCTGGGTTACTGTCAGCAGTGCTGAAGGATCTGGAGTATTAGGATTAAATGGGGCCATGGGGTGGTTGGAAGAGCTTCTCCAGCTGTTCCAGTGGGTAGTAGCCACCCAGTTACATGGAGGGGATAGCTACCAGTGTGTCATATTTGTGTATGCCTCTGAAATCTACTGATAAACTATTCACATCTCATGGGGAAATGGGGACTGATTTCCCTTGTCACCTTGTTTTTAATGGGCCTTCTGGAATCAAATGCAGACAATACTTGTCTATCCTCACTCCTACAGGAAAACACTGCTTATAAATACCCAGATACTCTGCTGTCTCAGGTTTATCTAGACTTCTTGCATAGTTTCTCTTCCCTGGTTTTTATTGTATCTGTGAATCACTCTGTGGTTTGTCATAATTTATTTTTACAACAAGCTGGAAGGTATAATAGGGAACTTAAAAACGTGCTAGAGAAAAGCCACCTCAACTAGCAAATGTTTCTAATTATAAAGTTAAACCTGCTTTCTAAACTCTTCAGTTCTTTATTACACTTTGAACAACTCAAAAATGTACTTGACTACAATTAGACTTCCATATACAATAGGTGAATTGTAAATGAAAACCATCCAGTGGAAAATTACACGATTAGCCTGGAGCAGAAGCCCTGATCTTTATAGTTTATGGTGCTGCACAACCTGCACATCCAGTAACATTTTGTGAGTCCATAAAGTGGAGAGGACAGTCTTTTAAAAGCAGTTTAGGTTTTTTAAAAAAAACAAAGTCATTATTACTTTTTTTTTTTTTTTTATCATTCCCAGGGTTTTTCACATTAGTCTGGTTTAAATGGAAGGTAATGTATCTTTTCCTTATCAAGACCCATACAGGCAACATTCCTGAAAGTGAAAATGAATTTTAGTCATGGTTTTGGTACCTGCACGATTTAAAAAAGAAAAAACAAACAAAAACACAACAAACAACAACAAAACCCCACCAAAATAACCAAAACCAAAAGAAACAAACAAAAAAACCCCACCAAAACAAACCCTATTCTATACAGGAAAGAATAATAGTAATTGTAATTTGGAGTTTTGTGTTCCACAGTTGTGCTTGGATTGTAATCCCTCTCTTTATGCAGAGTTGCAGCCTGATGGTTCAGGTTTGCTGCTTTATGGAAATGCCTCGACTGAGCTAACTCAAGGCTGTGGTGCACACCTTCAGCCATCACTGATTCTTCACAGTGTTCCTGGAGAAATTAGAAGAAATTATGTAAAGCTACAGAGGAGTGAGTAGGGATTGGACATTGTGCATCTAGGTTCTAGCAGTGAACAATGCATGGTACTCACTGTCTACAGCTGTCATGTCCTGGATCCTGAAAAGAATCATCACACTGTCTGAGGTTGGCATCTGGTGCCAACAGTTTGCTCGCTGCACTGGGAGCCAAGGGCATTTCAGTTGCCATCAGAGGTGGTTTTGAGTAGGGTCTTAAGTAATTACTTTAGTTAGCTTGGGTACAGGACACCAAAACTGACGTTTTCCTACAGGATTTAAACAAGTGCCAGTTTACATGATGTTTGCCTTAGTCATTGTGATAAACAGAAACAAGAGGAACTTGTGTCAATGTTTAGTGTCAGGACAGTCTGCTGGACCTATAACAGATGCTCTCTGTCAACCCTTCTCCCACCCTGAAGGGAAAGAGAAAGGGAAGAGGGGAGAGAGACATATATTAGAAAATGAAACTACAACAGCTTTAATGAAAATAATAGTAATAAATGGAACACATACAAATATATATAAAATTGATGTAAATTATGTCACTATCACCACTGATGCTGTGGAGCAGCCACTGGGATGACCCAGACCGGACTCAGCAGTAGATGAACTGTGTTCAGGAGCTGCGTTCTGGTACTGGATTCAGGAACACACAGATTGGGATAAGAGGCAGAATGGACAGAGTCCTCCTCAGATGCTATCCATTGAAGAAGATGATGACCCTTGTCATCTCTCAGATTCATACCAAATGTTATATATATGGACTGGATTCCCATGTTGGTCAGTTTGCGGTCCCCTATCCTGTCTGCTCCTCCCCACAGGTGTGGCCTTTGACTTTCTGCACCCCCAGTATGGTACATAGGATCCAGCAGGGGCCTTGGCCGCCAGTCCTTGGTACTGACTCTAACCATGGGGTGTTGTCACTGCCAGAAGCAGCCATTGCCTGGGAAAACAGGCTGCTGACTCCAGACAGGGCAGGGACTGAGAAGAACTGAGCTGAAAAGTAAAATCGCTGAACAGAATTACTTCTATTTTAACTCGAACCAGGGCAACTCTACTAAAAAGAAGAGCTCTAGATAAGCAGCTTTTTTGCTAAAGAAGAGTTTGGAGATCCTTATGTGTCATTGCACTTCCATGTCTGTTTGCAGGTAACACTTCAGGATCTTCAATTTTGAATGTATCTCTAGTTGTTCTGGAATGTATACTTATCAGACAGCGTTCAATACCTTAATACAGTTCTCAAATGAACTGTTACAGTATATATGTTAAAGGAAATTACTTGAAGACTACTGGTATGTTTTGTATTACTGATGTGCTTTCCTGTCTGGGAGAAAGGAGTTTGCCAGTGGCATCTCCCTTCTTGTATTTTTTTGAAATACAGTGAAAAGAAATAGCGTCTGTTTAATCATCTTCTGAAACACTTAAGATTCTTTTAGATTGGTACTTTCTTTTTAATTCACAGAGAACAGCTGTGGAATTGTTACTCCAACAACATAAATGAATCTCTTAACAGATGGCTCTTGCAGTAGCTGGGATGAAAGCAGCTTCTTCCATCCTGGTGTGCTTGTTTGTTCTTCTTAAATGCTGATACTTTGACAGGGCTCAACCAAGACTGATGTTCTTATTGTACTGTAAATATAGTGTCACTACAGTAACTCTGCATTGGGGCCTTGCCCCTCTCCCCTTTATATTTTTTTCTTTTAAAACAAGGAAGTACAAACACTGGTTTTTATTTTCTTTTTTTTCTTTCTTAAATCTTGGTACTGGTGCAACATGTTAAACTAGATAGATCTGAATGGAAATGTAAAGTTCCTCTAGCTGAAAGTGGTTTTACTGGGGAGGTACAGAGTGCATTTGTGCACTTATGTCAGACACTTGTTTTAGACCTTGAAACTTTCTTCTCTCCATTGACTCAGCTGAGGAGGGATTATTAAAAAGAAGAGATGATGTTTGGACCATGTAATAGTTTTCATACAAAATACCAGGTTTCCTCTGGTAACGTGTAATCTTCTGTTTCTGAGGCAGGATGAGAGTTTGTATTGCAGATACGTGTGGGTGCTTACCTCATGGCCTTAAGCAGATGTAGGAGACTTGTGGTTAGGGAGTCTTGTTTTTTTAACCTGTGGTGTTTTTTTGAGAGTCATCCTTAATATGAGATGCATGAACCCCCTCTCTTTGCTGTGCCAGGGGAATCCATGAATCAGCATATCCCAGGTACAGTGCCGTAATGGAGCTGCATCCTGCCTTTGAGGCGCAGTGGGTGCAGTCATAGCTCCAGCAGTGAATGCTGGGCTGCTTGTGTGTGAAAGGAGTGGTGTAATCCCAGCCTCAATCTATCCTTCCAGGGATTGCAGCAGCTGCTAAGACTCTGGTCTGGTGAGCATCACAGCTTTGGGGAGATGATCAGAGCTAAGGCAGCCTATGCTGCCAGAAGAGCCATACCCCCATCTTTCAATGAAAAAGCAACATGCCAGCCCAGGCTGCCAGCTGAACTGCACTGTTGTAAGTGAAGAAATAGAAGAATACACTGTGAGCAAACAGAATCAGAGCATGGTTTGGTGTCACAATCGCTGGGTGAATGGCTTGTTAGCCTGGCACGTGATTGTGGTTGAAGGAGAATGCATTGCATTTCAGTAGTTCAGCTGAATAGCTGAGGTTTTGATTCTTTATCATAAACTGTTTTGTGTTCATTGCCTCTGTTAGTTCATGCTGTCTTTGGGGATGCGACTGGAAAGTTGTTTTCCAAAGTCATCTTTTTATCAACCATCTGCATGTATAAGTCTCAAGGAGATACACTGACAGAAGGAACAGGAGATTCTCTTCTAGGGGCTAAGTAAGAAATCCTGTTTGCCCGTTTCTTATGAAGAGCCCAATTGAGCTGGGTTCTTCATAAGAGAACACCTTCACATGATAATTATCTCCTGTAAACTGCACTGGTGGTACAAGATGTAGGCTACTCCTGGAGACCTTTGAGAAATGTTCTTCAGCAGAAGCCATACAGTATAGCTCCTGATGATTTGGTCAGGGAGTAGAGACAGTGAGGAATTAAACTGAAGCAGGAGGAGAATGCAAACTTCAGCATGTGTGTTCTTCTCATGCACACACTTCTGTGAGATGTCTTGGCTCTGTGTGAACCTCAATACTGGCTGCTGTTCTATTTGGTGTACTTCTCATTTTTGGATTTAAAACATGGCATGTTAATACAATTGGATACCCACCAGTATGAAGGAAATGCATAAACATTTTGGTAATTGTTCTGTAGGATAAGCAGAAGTATTTGAGTTCAGTATGCTGGGCATGATTGTAAGTGAAAATGTATTTGGCATGGCACCTGTATAATTAAGATGCCACAGATCTTTTTGCGCATGAGCCACCATCAGCACCTCAGGATTATCATGGACCTGATGACAGGAGTCAGCTACCTCAGTAATTTGTTTGATGTAAAAGCTGGGCATGAGGTATAACATCTTAAACTGGGGTTCAGTCATACAGATGGTTTTGGAAATTTTAAAACCGGTCACAAATTCCCAGAACCCTGTTCCATTATAGCTGGGGAGTAGTTATATCTGAATATCCCTTGGAGCAGTTGGAGTAAATGGCCCTAAACTGTACTGTTTGTGCAATTTAATATCCATTTCTGCTCTAAGCAATTCTGCAAGGATTTTACGTGGTGTAAAAGCAGAATAATTAAATTTTGCTATGGTAAAGTCCATGAGCTCTCCTGCAAATAGGAAGTAGTTCACAGCTTCTTGATAACTCTGAAATGACTGAAGTGGGAAATTCAAGTGAATTACATTTCCCTGTGTAAGCACAGGTGTATACTCAGTGTTGACTATTGCTTTGCTTCAAATGTTTGCAAATACTGCAGAAGTGGAAGCAAAAAGGACAGAGTAGATGTACACAGCTATTCTGTGATTAACTGTAACTCAGTGTCATTCTTCTTATGTGGTATTTATACTATTGACTGTGCAAGCTGGGTGAAACACAGATTACTATTAAATTGTTGATATCTCTGGCATATATGAAACACTTGAATTGTTTTGGGTGTTTTCTGGCCATGACCCTATTTATGTTTCTGTATCCTTGTTAATGTTGGTCTCAGGACACCTCTGTGTGCTGTCTTGGGATCACCCCGCATCTACAGACCTCAGTTAAAAGCTGTGGTTACGCAGGCACTTCACAGAAGCCTTCTGATGATGCCCAATTTCCAGATGTGATAGATGGCCATTGTAACTTAGATTGAAAATATTGCTTTGGAGGTAAAGTAGGTACAAAATGTATTTTTAACTTTGACAGTTGTTGATACAGAGTTTAAATGGAAATGTAATCAGTTTTAAGTAAATTGGAAGCCTCCAAGTTTTATTAGGTTAGAGCACGGGTTACAGGTAGGCTAGAGGCTGGCTGCTGGGAAGTGAGACATCTCACCTAGGGAGTTTTGTCTCCACAGGAGACACTCTTCAAGGCTAATGGGCTTCCAGTAGTGAGTAAAAATAAAATGTCTGGGTATAAGGAGAGGAAGATGGTAAGAGCTGAATAACATATGTGAAAGAGCAGTAAAGAGCAAGCAAAACTAAAACCATGTCCTGAGAGAGCAGCACTGAGCCTAGAGGCTGACCGATGTGATTGGTGTGTCGGTACAGTATGTGATTATACATTGAAATGGGCCAGGGCTCTGCTGCTTCCTTTGAAGGTCATTACAACACACTCAGCTATCTTCTGTTTGTACAGCAGGAGCGTTAGCTTAGTTAGATCTGTATGCAGTAAAGTATGCTGAAGATATGCCCAGGGGTTAGGCTCTATGTAGATGAGCTTTTTAAAACTTGGATTTAATCTAAAACATCAGATGCTGTTTCTGAGCTGTGGAGCTGGGGGCAGGGACCCAATGAGATTCCTTTCATACAGCTCTAACATACACATTAGGTAGTGGTTGGGAAAGCAGTCAATCTTTCAGGGTTTAAGCAGCACTTCCTGAAAGTGCCTTCAATTAACAGCTAATGACAAGCTTTCTTCTGTGATTCTCTCGTTATCTTGTAGATAATGAGAATGATCATCCAGAGAGACTTCAATTTATTTACCATTTTTTATTTCATTGGGAGGCTTCTGGATATTTGAGACAGTAGTGTTTCTCATTTGTGCCTCCATACCTCAAGTGCCAGAGTTTAGCTTCAGTCTTCCATTGCTCTGAAGATTTACATTTCAGATAGCTTTTTTCCAGCAGCACAGATGTTGCAGACCTTAAATTAATGCACAAGATGCTTCTATCCTGCACAAGCTGGAACTAATAGGTAAGGAAAGCAGTATCTCTTTCCCATGCCTGTCTTCTTAATGGTAATGGAATTTAAAAGGTCTGCAAAGGGCTGTTTCAGTTAAATATCTTATGTCCACCAGTATTTGAAAAGAGAATAATGAGCTGAAAGTATTTCTGTGCCCACCTGCAGTGTTAATTGAAAGATGTGAAGACAAAGAGGTAGAACCAGGCTCAAGGGACCTTTCTTAAACTTCATGAACCATTTCTCCTGTATCTAAATGTATTGTATTGTCTAAGCCATCCTCATTAAGATAAAAGGCTTCAGTGGTAATGAGAAGTCTTCTTAATGCTTTCCTTTGTATTAATTCTATAATCAACTTAGAAACCAAATTGAAACCCTTGTAGAAGATCCTGTTCTTCAGTTTTGTTGACTCTTCTTGAAGAGTCTCTTGCTTTTCCACACACACTGTGTGCAGCAGTAGAAACAAGTGCAGATGTGGACCTAGCCTCCAAACTTAAAACATGGGAAGGTACCTTATGAGGAAAGTTACGCATTTTTATTTGCCTTTTAAGATCGTGTTGCTCTTTCCCTTTTAATTGCAAGCTCCTTATATGAATGATACAGGGAGAAGAAAGTGTCAGATGTGACAGACTGGTAGAGAGGCAGCTCTTTATATTGATCAGGGATGTGTGACATAATTGAAACATTGGGGAGTTCTGTCTGAATTACAGTAGTTTGGATGATAATGAGAAAGGAGTAAGTGTCTGAGAAAATTAACTGAGCAAAGAGTATGAAGCCATTCACAAAGCAATTCCGGAAAAACATTTTGCTGAAAAGGAAGATGATAGGATGAAGAAACAAGCCTTTGTGCTGAGACCAACCTCTAAAATGTCTGGGGAAGACTCTGGCCTGTGAGACTTGTGATTTGTATATGTAATTTTCTGCTTAATAACAAATGCTTGCAGGAAGGGACCACTTTTCAGGACTGTAATATAGTCCTGGAACTGTAGCTCATGACCACCTTTTTTCCCCATGCAATGTAGTTTGAAATGTATTGTTGGTACTTATTGCTCTCTGATGCATTCTACCAAATATATTTGGTAGAAATGCATTTATGAAGATGCTCTTGTTGCAGAGGACGGTGCCCTGGAGGAGAACCCAGCTGTCTCTGCTCTTGTGTTGAGCAGCTTCATTTCTCTGGATCTGAGATTTCCCAAATATAAAATAGGAGATTATAATTCAGACCTTTCCGGCAAAAATACTGTGAAAGTTGAAAAAAAGGGGGTAAAAAAAGCTGAGACACAGGGGAAAGGACTTAGCATCTCTGCAGGGAACACTAATGAAGCCATCTTTGCTGTGTGGCAACAGACAAAAAGGCAAATAAAAGCTCAGTGAGATTAAAGTGCAGGCAAAACCAGGAAGCTGTTCTAGATCAGTAGTACCTTTCCATGGGAGATGGTATATTTTTCTGATCACCCATCCTGAAAAGGTTATTGTTCAATCAGGAAGAGTCTGGGAGGTCTGTAACATGAAAGAAAGAAACGGTAAAGGGACTGAGATTGTTTCTTCTTGAAGAAGCAAATAGTAGGAGGCATGCTGGAAGGTGGAAAATAATTAAGGAGGTAGAAAAAAAAGGAAGTCATTAGTAAATACCTGAAGTCCTACTCCAAAAGGCAAGATATTAAGAACTTAGTGGGACTGAAAGCCATGAATCCCAAAGGTGAGTCAGTGCAGTGAGAAGGAGAGGCTAAAATGAGAATCTGTTCCTACAGCTTACAGACTTGCTCCATAAAGCACCAGTTAATGGTCAGGGAGGATGCAGGGATCTGCACCAAATAAATACTGTGAGAAGGAATAGACATTTTTTCAGCACCTCTTGGCAGCCCTCTAGTTACTTACACTTGAAGGGGAACTTTCCAAAGTGCTAGGTCATCCTGAAAGAGATTTCTTACCTCATTTTTGAGGTGAATGAGGTAAAGGTGGGGGCAGCTGCTCTGAGTTTTTAGATTAGTTCACTTGCTCTCACTTTGCTGATAGCTCCACTCTATCAGCAGTCAGTGGAGAATGGATGTACAAGCAGTGGGGTGATGCTGGCAAGGAAACTGTCAGGGATTAAAACAGTTTCAAGAAACACCAGTTCATCAGGATGAGGGGCATGTCTACAAGCTGCAGAAAGATATGGCAGAGGTATGAACATAGAAGAGAAGAAAGACATAAACCCAGAATTTACCAGACATACAAGTCATTCTGTGGGCTGTTCCATGGTGTTTGCATGACACATAGTGTCTGAGCACTTTACAAGTCCTTGTTAGTAATGCTGCTGCTAGATGAGGGTGTGGATTAGAAAGCCTTAGCAGATCCTCTCAGACCTTTAAAAATCCCTTCCCTCTCTCTCATAATCTTGGGGCTGGATGGATAAGGGCTTCAGACAAAGACCGATTAAGGCCAGAAGATCATTTGGGGTTTTAAGTGCAACATATCTATTGGCTGATGATTTTTCTCCTCTCCTGATTTCTGTCTTTTCACCCACTCAAAGCACAGCTCCTGCTCATTTTGGTAGCATTTGTAATCACTCAGACTATCACACTCAGGGCTGTGATCCAGGATCTCAGCAGAGGAGGGAGACCTTTTTAGTGACCCTTTGTGGGAAATCTGGTTTTAGAGACTTGGCACATTTCATGTTAAGTACATAAAGGGCCCAGTACTCTAGGACAGCCCCATGCTGTGTAACCACAAGATCAATTTTCCTCCTATGCACACTATTCCCCAGTTCCCTATGTGATTTGCAGCTTCTGCAAGAACTCACGTACTTAGGATTCTATTCCTTCCTCGTGTAACCCTAATTCATCTCCTGTGTAGTTCCATGCTGGCTCCTGAATTAACTGAGGGAATGGGTTTACGTGAGTATGTCATTAAAGACTCTCTTGCTTTCAGAGGCTGCATTAGCTATATTTGAGAGCTTGGCAAACTAGCCCTACTGGTTTGGGTTTTTTTTTCTCATGCTATTTCCCTGTAGTTTCAATAGAGGAAGATGGACTAAAAGGAAATCCCAGCGTAGCCTGGCACAGAGCAGCAGCAGCATGGCTCTGTGCTGTCTGAGCACATTGCTCTGTGCCATCAACTCTAGCTGAGTTTAGGCCATAGAGTTTCTTAGGTTCCTAAATCCTTCCATTGCAAGAAGGCTTCTGGAGCTTCCCTCAAAGGTAGTCTAGGACACCTGGGGAAGTAACAGCAATGGTCAGTTGTTGTCCTCCATGTGTGCAAGCCCTGGCAGGGCACAGAGGTGCATTGTATACCCCAGTTCAGAAAAGATATTTACTGGAGAGAGTCCAGCGCAGGGCCACCAAGATGCTGAAGGGAGTGGAGCATCTCCCTTATGAGGGGAGGCTGAGAGAGCTGGGGCTCTTTAGC
>JANHGL010016110.1:9816-26226 GCA_024611195.1 Ceyx melanurus | reverse complement strand
GGAACTGCGGTAAGGGTGTGCGTACGGCAGACGGGGGGAGCACGGAGGCGGCAGTCAACCTTCAACCTCCCTTCCCCTCTCCCCCAGGGATCTAGTGTGGCTTTTTATATCTGCAGTGAGCTCCCTCGACCTCCTGTTCCCATCTCGTGCAGCGCTTCCTCCTGTGCTCCGCAATCTGCTGCGGCTCCTCGAAGGGGCTGGGCACAGATGGCTTGATTTCAGCAGATAAAGGGACTGCTCCAAAGAGAAGTGAGGAGGAAGCCGTCTGGCCTGATATCTCTTTCTGCTGCTGTCAACAGGAGGCCAAGGAGACAAGCTGGAGCCAGATGGAAACCAGCTCCATTGCAGGGAGTGTGGAGGTGAAACAAATTCTCCTTTAAAATGCTCTTGTTCTGCCACTAAATGGTGTCTTCTTGCCTTTATTTCAGGCAGCTCTGGCTGAGCCCAGTTTACCCCAGTATTTAAGGTATACTGTGGTTTTTGCTCATCCAACTGAGCTGCATGGAAGATAACAGTGGTAAATATCTTCACACGCTCTCAAGGGACAGCCAGGAATGTGGCTGGCATCTTGTGTGCCACTGAATTTTCAGCTCAACATGGTAAAATACTAACCAAGCTTGTGTCTGGCAGCAGTGGGGCTGTTGGACACCTTGCTGAGCCCATCTGCATTAGGTAGTGTTGAACTGGCAGGCTCTCCAGGACCTTTGCAGTGCATAAACTGTAAGCCTGCAATAACCAAGGGATTGGGGAGCAAACAAATAGGGGACATGATAATTAACACCACTCCTGGGAATAAAAAAAGGCTTTTCGTCAGAGACCTCACTTTTTTCTTTTTTTTTTTTTAAGGATTGGGTGTCGAAGAAGCATCCCTGCTCTTTGAAGATAGAATAATTTATCAGCCACATTTATAAAAATCAGTGATTTCCCTTTAAGCCAGTTCCTGTGTCTTTGTCTTGGCTTTCCTGATTAGTCACATAATGAGGATATTTCCAATAACAAATGTCAGGGGAAAAGGGAACCAAACAGCACTTTATCAGAGGAGAATCTGTATCCCCCTGGATGCTAATTAGTCATGGAGATGCAAGCATGGGGGGTGGCGGCGAAATAAGCTCTTATTTTAGAAGCTGAAACAATTTGTGCCCTCACAATTTCTCGAGCAGGGCTGGAAAGCTTTACTGAGCTAGAGAGTGACTTGAGATCTCCCTCAGCTTTCTCATCCCCACCCCTCCAACGTGCTTGCTGTGCTGCTGCTCCCGCTGCTGTTAGCAGGGTTATTTCTGTCACAAGCTTGGCTAAACAGAAACTCTCTCCTTATAAATATGGAAATCTGATGATTGAGCTCTCCATCTCTTGGGACAAATTGAAAGTGTTGTGCTAAAGAGAAAAAGGGCTGCCAAGCACTTGACTTGGCGGCTTTGTTTTCTCTGCTAGAAACTGGTAAGGTTTTAATGCTGGGAATCCACCCTTGCAGGATGGGCAAGTGACCTCTCAGGCTGTTCTCATGGCAGTGTGCTTAAGGCTTTGAACTGGTGGCCATGCTGAGCATGGTGAGGTGAAGATGAGCAGTGGTACCTACCTGGTACCGCTTTCTCAAAGCCATTAGTGTAACCTACCAACATGCTGGCTGAACCTATCAGTCTGGGCTGTGGTTAAGCTGGTGTCCACTGCTGAGATAACCACCTCTTTGCAGTGTGACAGGTATGACAGGTGCATGGGCCTTGGGCAGCTGCTTATCTGTTGGATTGTGTTGGAAGAGTCTGTGGTTTTGGGTTTGTTAAAGAGCTTCAAATGCCACTGGGCATCCATTATTATTCCTGAGAAATCTCTTGAAACTTCTATCCTCGACTGGTAGGCTCCCACAGTGTTTCTTCAGGGCTTTGTTTGGATCCTGTTTCTTGGTTTTCTCAGCATCCCTCCTTCCTGGAGCCAGAGGTAGCTTTTAACTTGTACAGATTCACAGGTATTTGCTCTTCCCTCAAAATCCTGACTGTATTTGCTACACAGCATTCCCAGATTTTCAGTTTCTGTAGAAAGCAGGGTTCTGAGTCCCTGAGATTTCCATGCTGATTACTTTAACTCTTTCCTGAGCCAGGGTGGCTGAGTACACTGCAGGGACATGGCGGTGGTTCTCTGCTGAAAGCACAAGATTCATCCATGGCCTTGGTTGTGAGTGCAGGCTGAACGACATGCAGGTGTACAAACTCATCTCATGTAGACAGCAGGTGCCCTGCCCAGGGTGCCTTGGGTTGAAGTGCCTATTGACCTGGCATATGATAATTAGGTGTGCAGTGGGGAGGGTGTCCTCTGGTGGCATGAAGCCGGTCTCATCGTTGACTTCACACCTCAGTCAGAGTCAGAAAGCCTTGCCCCTGGGAGAAGGGGATTTTTCTAGGTGCAGAAGAAAGGCAGAATGAAAAATAGCTGTGGAGGAGTGAAAATGAGAAGCAATAAAACATCTCAGAAAAGGATTTGAGGGTTTAGATTACAGATGCTGGGGGTATTCCAGGAGCAAAAAGCAAGACCTCATTCATCTTACGTGTATAGGCACTGAACATGTGAAAATCAGCCTCTTTTCTTAAAAGAAGGGTCCTAACTGCCAAGTGGAAAAGAACAAGTGGCCCCAGAGGTGTGCTAGTAATAGCTGTGACATTGAACCATTGATTGGAGCCCAGGGTCTGTTGAAAGGTGTGGATGTGGAGCTGTCCCAGCTTTTCCTGCTATTATTTTCACAGCCAGAGGCTCTGAAAGCTTAGTAACATCGTATTTGCCATGCTGGATCCAGTCCTCAGCCTATGAAAGTGATTATCATGTCTCCAAGATGTTGGAGGGCACTTACTGGAACAGGACTCTCCTATGTTATTTGTATTGTGTCGGAACATTTTTGTTGGGATTATATAATTTCTGTAGTGCCTATGAGAACCAGCCAATATTTTTAGCATTTCCATCACATAAACTTTTATCTCATCTTTCATGTACAGGTGGAACAGCCTAACTGTGTGGAGAGGATCTGTAAACTATTCTGTATATACCCATGACCAAGGACTGGCATTTCAGCAGTTATGGCACCACTTGTCTTGTACTTTCTCAGGGAATTTCTCCAGGTGTTGGGGTTGTCTTTTCCACTCCACCATGTGGGAGAGTGTCTGGTTGTCTTAATTTCAGGTGCATAAGTCAGCTCTTTGAAAATAGAGTTTCCTCTTGGTAAGGCTCCTTTAAAGCCTTGAATGAGTAAAGATGGCACATAGCTTCGAAAGAAGCTCAACACACTAACCAATGAGTAAGAAGCCAGTCCTACAAGACTCTGCTCTGGTCCCTCACGGGCACCACAGGGCTGTATAACAGTGGGATATTCTGTAGGATTCAGCTACAGCATGTAGCCAAAAGCCTGGCTTCATGTTCTTGTCTCTGTCCTCCAAACACACCATGACCTTGGCTCTGATGTGTTTCTCATTTTTAATCATTTTGCAGGTATCCTTCTTCATGAATTGAGGTTTAAAGAGCAGTTGTAAAGTTGCAGGGTTTTGACATCCTAGTTTCACCAGATGCTGGTTGCTAAACTGACTTTCATAATAGCTACCAAGGAATTAGTGATGTTTTCTTGCCTTAAATGCTCTTGTGTTTCATGTTGCACCTGAGAGCTGTGGCTGTATAAAGGAAGGGTATAATGTTCTCATGTATCTATCGTTTACAAGGAAAAAAAAATGTCTTGGAATTGAAGTATCCTGAAGACATACCTCCATTAAAATCTGGTTTTAAACAGTTATCACATGCCAGCCACTGGGCAAGTGTTCCAGGCAATGAGGAGCGCTCTGTGGCATTTCTCTGATTTGCAATGTTAATGATCCAATTTAAGTCGTGTAAAGTTACACAAGATACCAAACCTACAAATGCATGTGCTAATAGTTATGGTTTATGTGCATGAGAAGAGCCTGGAGGGAAATACAGTGTTAAATATACTCCATCATGATTGAGAGGAAAGGACCGGGGGGCTGCTTGTGCTGCTGGTTTCACAGTGGGAAATCTAACAGAAATCATGTAATTACTCCAATTTTTCTTCTTTGTCCCTCTGTCGCTTTCCCAACGTATTTAGTTTGTTTGCTGAGTTGGTGCTTCCTCTGTTACTGTAGACATCCAGAATTAGTCATACATCATCATCTAAAAAAAAAGAGACTTTCTTCCCAGTGCTGCAAATGTCATTTTTGATTAGGCAAACAAGACTCTGAAACATCTTGTTCCCTTTCCACAGTGTACACCTTTCTATTTGCTGCATTTTCTCAGCTCTAATGTGGTAGTCAAGCAGACCCTTCGTGGCCAGGGCTGCAAGAGAGCGTTTCAGGCACTGCGGCACACACGGCACACTGGCACTGCTCCTCCCCCGCATTTGAAACAAAGCAAAGATCTGAACTCCTCGTTACCTGCCAGCGAGCTACCTCACCTGCAGCTCTACACAGTAAAAAGTCGTTTCAGCGATGTTCTTATTCAGTTTATTTAATATTACTTCAGGTTTTAATCATGCAGTAATATTAATACTTCTGGCTTTTTAACAACTGAAAAAAAAAAAAGTGGCTTAAAAGACTAGTTTGTGTTACAATTATAAATAAATTGGGTTCAAAATGGGGATCTTGTAGTGGATATTGTAGGCCCAATTTGTTACTGTTGCGTAAGATCTGTTCAGCAGTTGGTGAGAAAAGAAAACCATCAATGTTGTAACTGGTGCATTGGCAGAGCTAGTGGAAAGTCAGTAAATAGTTGCTGTTTACTGCTTGTTGAAACTGAATCAGTAACTAACAGAATGTGCATCAGTCTCTGTGTCACCAAAATGCCAGTTATTTTCACTTTGGTGTGGGGTGGTGATGCTGAAATGAGTGGTTAGTGCTGTGGATCCAGCGTGTGCTAATGAAAAGTGACAGCCATGTCTTCCTGGGAGCCTTCTGCTCTGGTCACCATGTGATTATGGATCTCCTTCAGTGTGTGAGCCTTAGAAAAAGGAGTTTTCTTCAGGCGGCCCAGAGAGAAGGTGAAGGCCAGTCATGGCCCTTGGCAGTGGGTAGGGGAGTTTGGAGACCCTCTCATCCCCCAGATAAACCAGTGTTCTGCCTAAATGAGTCTGGCATAGAAGCAGGCTCCTCTTAAGACAGCTGGGGAAAGGAATGTAAAAAGGTAAGAGATCTTATCAGCTTGCACTAAATCCAGATCAGGCTGCCCCAAAACCAGATCAACTCTGATTTTTTGTGACAAATCGGTTTACAAGCCAAGCTTAAAATCCTCCAGCAGTAGCAGTTCCAGAACTTCTACATCAGGCAAATGTACAGCTCCTTAGCTTTACCTCTACAGTTTTCTCTGTTATTTCCTTGCAACCCAGCTGCAATTTAAGATAATTGTTTGTTGTTCTAGTGAACAGAATTCAGGGGGAAAAAAACCCAACAAAACAAAAACATTACTCTCTTTTTCTCTGTGGCAGCCCTTCCTGTATCTGAGGACAGCTATTGTATAGCTCCTTAGTATTCCCCTTTCTTTGCTGAACAACCCCATTCTTACAATGCTGCTGGATGGTTGCAGCTTCTAGCTTTTATCTGTATGTAGGACTGCTGAAGAGATTACATCTTTCTTGAAATAATGGACTCAAAAACTGTATGTTTAAGGTGAAGCCTGAAGGATGCAGAGGAGAGAGCATTGGAGTCTTTTGTGAGGTCTGCAGATTCCATTCCTGCCATACCTCCCCCTGTGACACTTTCTCTCATTGAACATGCTATTATTGACCATTGTTCATCTGTGTGGTGGTTTTGGCTTGGTCCATTATAAATCTGAAAGCCTTTGAGCCTCTTCTTTAATGCTATTTCTTACATCGACTATGCATACCTTGCTTCTCAGTGGTTTTGTTTCCAGGGGTTTTTTTTAAAGCATTTTATGTTCATATCTATTTCATGTCTGTATTGTAGTGATACCTGGGGGCTGCAGAAGTCTTGTTCGATACACTGTGGGGTTGTGCTTTTACGTATCCACCTGTGCACACCAGAGTTCCCTCCAAAGAAGCTTTCTGCCTTAAAGCTGCATTTCTCAGGATGACCTAGTGTCGTACAGCTTGAGGCAGAGTGAATCTGCAAATGGCATAGAATTTTCTGTTCCCAGGACAGAGAGACTGCAGGTATAAACATTTAATAGCAGGAGCTATGTCCTAGCATGAGAATCTGTGATGGCAACATGGGAATTACAGAAACTTCTCGGTGAATGTAACCTCTGCATTTGTGGTGCGTGTGGTTTCTCACTTATTTTTCTTCCCACTAAGTCAGTCTCTGATACACAGAAGATCTATCAAATTTTCTAGACACGTGTTTGATGTGGAAAAGATGCAAAACACTTGGTCATGTCCTATCTTGTTAGCATTTGTCTGCAGCATGTGATCTACATGGGCAGCTTCAGAAAGCAGGAATCTGCTGTGTGACAAGAACTCACAGTAGACGGTCTCAAATGTCTTGGTACCGAGACTTCCAGCATCTTTTCAGCTGTACAGAAGACAGCAAGCACATTATTGGTTGGTGCTGCAGAGAGTCAAAGGTAGCTGAATGATGATCCTGAGCAGTCAGCCCATACTGATTCAGTTGATGATCATCAGGCCAAAGCCTCTGAATTACGGACAAAAGTGGTATATTGGGTCTTTCCTTGAGATCAGAGGGTAAGGGCAATCAAACTCCCCTACCATAATAGAATGTACCATATACAGCAGTGGGCTGTGCCTAGGCAGTAGGCCCCAGTTGCCTAGGGCTGTAGAAATGACTTGATTTTTAAGATTGGAAAGGATGGGCAGATAAGAGACATCTCCTTTCTAGCTGTGCTTTTAAGGGGCATCTGAAGGCCACAGAAGCTGTGTTCAATTCCCTTCCAGGTGCACTGGAGTCCAAGAATATTTGAAGGGTGGAAAGCAGAGATGCTTGTTAAGTTTGCAGGATGTCAGAAGTCAAAGGAACAGTGAAGTCAAAGGAAGTTTCATTTTCCAAGGTGCTACAAGGGTGTTTTTGTACCCAGCTCTGTTGCTCAGGGTATAACTGTACAGCTTGCTGGCTGTTTGGGGCCATTTCCCCCACCATAGTGTGGGTTACTGGGAGAGGTGGATGAGGAGATTAAGAAGGCTGTTGACCTGGTACATTATGGCAGCCAGTATGTTTCTTGCTAAGTATTAACAAAAGGAAAGGAAGTATTTTTTAAAAACCCCAAAGAATAAAACCTCTGCTGAGCATGCCATCTTCCTTGAACCTCTGATTTCATTTAAAGTGGTTTCAGCTTCTCTCTGTGCCTCTGTGCACTAAGGATTCACAGCACTCCTGCTCCATAAAGCTTTGCTGGGACTGATTTTGGATGCCCAGAAACAGGACATTGTACACACTATAGAACCTGGCTGCACCTAGCAGGAGAGCAGTTTTCAAGGTCCATTGTGTCAAGCCCATAGAAAAGAAAAAACCAGTAAGGAACCACACCACTGTTCAAATGCTGTGGTTTTGCAAGCTGTGAGCATGTGGTGAGAATACCTTCATTAAACTGTGGCCCCAGACAAACATTCATGCAGTGCGCTGGCTGAAAGTACTTTTTTTCCTAGGAGTGAAGATGTAAGGAGGCCTCAGGAACAAAACTTCCTTTAAATCAATTAAATTCTCATAGCCATTGAGAGCACCTGCAGACATATCTCTGCACTTGCCTTTTGATTGGGAGTGTTGTGTTCCCCACAGTGAGCAGAGAGAAATCACATTGTCTGTCCTGGGACTGGTCATACTGTGTAGCTGAGATTTTGATGTTAAGGTCAGAACTGAATGCATCGTTTTAGGAAGGCTTGTAAAAAAAGGACAAAATCACCAAGAGAATTCCAGTAGCGAAAGCCTGCAGTGAATCTCAGTGTGCTCATAGGAATTTACAAGCAAAAAGCTAATTAGTCAAGTAAATGTTTTTTTGGGTGGATGAGCTATGGAGAGAGAAATGCAACCATTCAGTATGCACAGAAGCAAAGCATGTTCGTGCAAAGAGGCAGCTCCAGCCAAGCTGCCATGGGAATGCTGTCGTTCTCACAGCTGGGGTTGTTACTATGGAGTCCTGTGTCTTACTGCAGAACTTACATGGAGGGATGGATGGGAAATATGACAGTACCTCAACACTCCTGGGCCAGGGATAAATGCTTTCTGGCACTGGGGGTGCCGTCTGACCCAGCTGGATTTCCTTTCAATCCATTTTATTCTCTGGAGGAGCATTGCCCACTGTAGTAGTTACCCAGACTCTGCTGGTGCTTTGTGATCCCTCTGTGCAAGTCATGGATTTGTTGTGTGGTCATAGCACCTGTAGGCCTGCTGTAGAGGTGCCACACTGCTGGGGCAGAGAAGTGTTGTTCAAAACTTTGGGGACGAGTTCCTGATGTGGACTGGCATTAATATGAACTCTGCTGCTGTGTCGCTCATTATTCCCACCTCCAGTGTCAGAGGTAGGGGTACAGTCTCAACAGCCAGACCTCCTCTGTAGTCAAGGGGAAGAGGGAGAGACATCCCCGGGGATGGATTTGTCTCATTTTAAGATGAGTGTGTTAAGGCAGAATAGAATTAATTGCTCTTTGAAAATCATCTTTGTTTTCTCTGGAGGTCTAGGAAGCCCTTTCTTCTTCTTTGGTCTAGAGCCCAGCTTTGAGGTTGCTCCAGCTGAGTCCTCTGGTCCAGGAGCAGAGTCTGAATCCCCAAGGGCATCTTAAAACATTTCTCCCCTCCCTCTGTTCATGCAAATGAATGTCTCATGTCACTTGCAGGTTACCCACAGGGAAATGCTACTGTCAGCACATCAGCTTCCAAGGAAAGTAAGGGCTGTTTTTGATTCAGAGTTTAAGCATTATTTCATCAGTGTGAACCTGAACTAGTCTGGGTGGCCATGACCCTTTTCTGCCCTGTGAGCTCAGGTAGTCCTGTGCACCAGTACAGGAAGCAATGTGTGTCCATCACACCATGTCCTTTACTGTGTCTACTCTAATGCCTTCCTGCAGACAGCAGATAGGAGCTCAAAGGACTTGTTTCTGTTCAATAGCACCAGGAAGCAGACAGTTCATAGTCATACTCCTTAAAGTGTCCAAATCCTGCCTTTTCTCAGACTCTCAGAGACAAGATTCTCAGATAGGAAACTAAAACTCCCTTGGAGAGGTTCTAATATATCTGGGAAACAGACATGTCCTTTGTTATTCTCTGGTCATTCTCAATGAACATCCTTTCCTACTGCCTGGATTGTGGTCTAACGCCTTCACCTGGGTGTGTCTGAGACTGATCCCATGTTAGAAGGATACTGCAAGAGCTGCTCTTCATCTGAGATCATAGAGTAGGTCCTGGCACAAAAAATAAGGATGGCCATTTCAAGTCAGATTAACAGTCTCACCCCTGTGTCACATCCTCAAGAGGACAAGAAGAGGCTGAGTCTGTGGTGATACCTCCCTTGTTCATCCCCTCCAGCAATCTGTACCAGAAGCAGTGCTTTTGGATTTGATGTAAAGAACATCCATTCATTTTACTTATTGTTTTCTGAAGCTCCTTTTGGCATCTACAGCAGAACATCATCTGCAATATGGAGAAGTGCTGAGTTTGTTTCCAGCTGCTGCCTGTTAATGGCTGCTTGGTATCTCATGCATATAAAAAACAAGGGCTAGCTGATCCCTGTTCACCTTCTCATCCTGTTCAGGATCAGAGCCCCCATTCATTGTCTTCCCTGGCTGAGGAGTCCTGATGTGTCTAGCTGTCATCTAAGATCTCTTCCTTGAGTGACAGTAGCTGGCTACAGCTTATAATTTTCATTTATCAAGTTGGAATAGTTTCCTATGTACCACTTCACTTTTAGCTCTGTTTAATTTCAACTGTTGTATTCTTGCCATTCAGCTGCTGTCTTTTGTCATTTAGTGTGGTTATTAAGGTAGTATTTTTAACCTAAAATGCACGTTATTCGTCATTTATGCCTAACTATGTTCTCCTGGAGACTGGCTTATTTATTTGCAACCTGTGCCAGCCTTTTTAACCAGTCATTAAACTGCTGCATTAGACGAAGCAGAAGGAATCGCATATGGTTCTGCATTATCCATTTAATGTCATTGAGTGTAAAGTCCTTTAAGCACCATCCATTTTAAGCCTACTGGATAGTGCAAAGGAGCAGGATTCTGATAAAATATTATAACCCTACACAGGTCATTTGACCAGTTTCTGTGAAGTTAGAACCTAGCTCAAGAATCACATTTTATCTCAAGCACGGTGTGTTACTAAGAGCTAATGTGCACTGCAGAAAGAAGATAAGCACTGGGGAGGAAGGGCAGTGGCTTACCAAGTGTGGTTTGCTTTTTAATGTTTGTTTGTTTGTAGTTTTGGGTTGGTAGTGTTGGGGTTTTTTAATTTGGGGGTTTTTGTTGTTTGGGGTTTTGGGGTTTTTGTTTGTTGCGGGGGGGGGTGTGTGTGTTGTAGGTTTGGGTTTGTTGTGTTTTTTTTGTTACTGAGAGCAAAGAGCGATGGTACCTTGCTTTGAAACTCTGACTTTTCCCTGCATATATGTGTCAGTGCCAAGTGGTGGCCTGCATTTTTATGAGAAGTTGTATACAAAATACAACCTCTAGAAACTGAGAAATTAACACATCAATTCACCAGTTGGGATCGGTATTTTCTAGTATTTCATTTCCTGATAGTTGTTCCATTTCTTACCAAGCGAAGGTTCCTGAATGTAATGTTGGGTGTTTGTTTTCCCTGTGCTCTACCTATTACAAATCCAAGTTTATGTACACGTTTGTATATATATGCATGCTCAATATAGTTTCTAGCTTCTAGATGGGAATTAGTGAATATGTTTGTAAACAAATTTTAATTTTCACTATGTTTCTAAATAGAGATAGTTTCATCAGGTGAAAGGATTTAAAATATTCTTAGCAGTGGTTAACTGCCTGACTTGATAGTCTGTCTCTCTCAGGATCCTCTGATGTGCTATACTGTAGGTACAATACTACCTGGCTTAGGTTGTCTGCAAGTAGATGTGATAGAACAGATTCTGTATTTGGGGAGCTTTGGTTTTCAGGAGGATTTCAGAGCAGTGAAAGGTGCTGTGCTCACAGATACTGAATTGAAATCTTTCCAGTTAGCCACAAAATAGATCCAGTATGGGAAGTGCAGACTTCATCACACTCCCAAGGGAAACCACAGATGGAATTCTCCTACTCATTCAGTCTTTGTTCCTTCTGAGATAGACTTTCACATAAGTGGTCATGAGCTTTTTAGTTTTAATCATGAGGTTGACTGGTCCACTTGAAACTTAGCTGCAACGGTAAATGCATTTCATACTACACCCCAAAGAGTCATCACATGGTAGTGGTTTGGAACTACTGCCAGGCCAGACTGATTTGAACAGATAACCCATCCTCCACATTATGCTACCAGTATCATCCATCATGTAAGTCTAATGTTGAAAGCTGATGTTTCCAGAGGCACTTCTAGCATACTAAATGTGCTTCCAAGGTTCTGTGTTTCACCCCTGGGTTTCAGCCATTCAGAAGCACCAGCATGTTCTCTGCTCTTTCTGGAATGCGGGTGGGAATGGACTTGCCTAACAGTCAGTTAGGGAAGAGACTGTGTAACTTCTAGCTAAACTATTTGGTTTTGTTTCCTTTTGTTTCTTAACAGGATCCAACAGCTGCATCTATTTCGGACAGAGATTGTGATACGAGAGAGGGAGAGACTGTAGCCATGAACTATAAGCCGTCTCCACTTCAAGTGAAATTAGGTGAGTATTTGCTGATGGAAAGTGGAAAGGCTGAATCCAGGGTGTGAAATGCAGTGAGGTGCCCATGGGATTCTCTGCAGATCCTCATGCCTGTGGCTGGGCATGCCAGCTGGGCTCAACTCGCAGAGCAGTTTTATCAGTGTGATTCTGATGCTGAGGTAACTGACCTACAAACATGTGAGGGCCTTATATCTTGGGCTGTGGTAGAAGGAGGAAGTTATCTGTAGGTTAAAAACCTACATATTTATATCAGGCTAAGATCAAGGCTTGGACAGATAAAGAATGAAGATAATATAGAGGAACTGGGAAAAGGAAAATGTAACTGCAAACAAAAGGGAAAGCATCACAGGCTTGGGCAACTACCAGGAAAAGAGAGAGCTATGTCACTTGGGGTGGAGGGCTTGTAGTTCTGTCAAGATAAACACACAAATACTTGTGCTATTTCTGGACAATAGTCTTTCCGTTCTGGAAGCAGAATCATCCAATAGTAGAATACACTGCTTCCTTTCAAGGTTAGCACTTACAAGGAGACAGCAGTCCACACTACTGTTGTGCCCACACAGCCTCAAGAACTTGATAAAGGACACATCAAAGGAACTGTGTGCTTTTTTGCTCATAATATAATAAAAAATGGGAATTTAAGTTTTGAAAATTTCCCATTGAGCGCAGGAAACAGTCTCCTTGTTGTCCTTCACATCAGAGCAAATGTCATTAAAATGATGCTGCTGGAGTTGATTGAGGGTGGCTATGCCATGTTGGGGAAGGCTATGAGAAAGAAATGAGTGCTTGCATGTTCAGTGGAGTAGCTCTAGCCCTTACCCAGTGAGTGATAGGGAAGGTCAGCAGTCAGCTAAGGTTTGAAGATTTCAGAAAGTTTGGACATTGGTGTGTGATTATGAGGAGACGTTCTCAATAGCTAGGTTTTACCCAAGGACAAAGTACTACTGCAAACACTAGCATTGGCTTCACTACATCAGGAAAAGGCTGGGGAGCACTTGTACAGTCTCAAGGTTCTGCCTCACTATGTAGTAAATTGAATAATCAGGCAAATCTGGTTGTAGCAGTGCAGAAAAGAATGTCACAGATTATACCACAGGCAGCAAAGGAAAAAAAAAAAGAAGTTACTGAGTAGGCAAGATCTCGCTGAAAAAGTGACTAGGAAGGTGAGGATGGAAAGTTGCATCTGCAAACACAGCAAGATTAGGCAGCAGAGTGGAAGACCTTGAGCAACTGATGCAGGAGCTGAGTGCATTGGAATTACATTGTCCTGTAATCAGTCACGAGTACTCTAAAACCAGTGGCTGCTTTTCAGGAAAAGGGAGGGAACAGCAATGTATGTTAATGACAGCACAACTCACAGTTTGGTAAAAGATTGTCACTGCCAGCATCCATATGCCACCAGGATCCTTTTTCACTGCCAAGAGAGTTTTGTAATGTCATTAGAGAGATAATTACTACTGCAGTGGTTGTTTTGGATTATTTAACATGAGGGATCACTTTAGAGAGCAAGTGATACTATCATTGGTAAGTCTGAGATATTCTTGCATTTCTAGGCAGTAAAAATATCCTCCAGAGATTTGCTAACGTGACAGGCAATGGTGCTATTTTAGACTGGGCTTTGGTTAGGTATGAGTACATCATAGGAAATAGATTTGGATTCAGGGATAACAAGTTCAGCTAACGCCAGTTAAAGAGAATTTGAGGTATATCTGTAACAAACCTCCATTCTCTAAACTAAGTACTTAAGCAAAGCCAGGGGACTGGGAAACCCAGGAACTCAAAGAACATTATTCTTGATGGAGGAAGTATCAGAAGAAAGGGCATTGCTAATGGAGGTCTCCAACAGTCATTTCATTTATACATTCGTTAATGACTGTGACACAAAAAGCAAGAGTTGGCGAAGAAAACATCAAATTTGGAGACATCAGTACAGCAAAGACTCAGAAATACCATAGAGAAGAAACATGAAAACCAGAATAATAGAAATGAGAAAATGAGAAAATCTGCTGTAAACTGGAATTTACCAACTGGAGGTGACTGAGGAAGAGGAAGCTCATTACAGTAGTTGATTGCAAGGTAACAAATTATTAAAATGAGCTAATACGTGAAAATATCTAATAATCACACTTCTGAGGAGCTTACCAGCTTTTTCCAAGGATCAGATACAACAAGATGATTAGTCTTTCTGCCAGAACTTCTTCCTTTCCATACAGGGAAACTTTAAATTTAGCTACTACTGAATGCCAGTACCCATCAGTAAAAAGGCAAAGGTAGAAATTGGAAGAGTCTGAACAGTTTCTATGGAAGATGGTGTTGCCAGGAACTCCTTTCCAGCTAGTGCTCCAGACCAATGAATACTCAGTGCTGACCACAGTATACTTTTGAAGGTAACAATGAGTGAAACCTACCTGCTTAAGGGGACTTGTCTTGCAGGGCTGATGAATATGTTCCTGCCTTGTGTCCAGAGAGAAGTGTGCTCAAATGCACCTCTCTGGCTGTGCAGTGTGCCTCTTCAATTATGTGAACACTTACCTTACTAGCATTTGGATTGCCTCTTTGCTGCTAGCTGTACCCAGATGAGCTCTAGGTTACCTGGGGCAAAATTACACTAATGGTATTGTCTGTAGCCACTGTAACATGACTTTAATTCACATTCACTCCTGCTGCTGTTCTTAATATCTGCCCAGCCTTTACAATTTTCAAGCAATTTAATGGCTCACATCTCCCAGCTCAGTCTCACATCTCCCAGCTCAGTCCCCAATCCTCTAACTAGAACATCAAACTTGTCAGGATTTGGATTTTTTTCATCTCTTTAAAGCTAGACAAAGTTAAGGTAGTACATAAATATTTAATAGCTTAACTGGCAGAGCCATTGTTGAGGATGCTGGAAACTAGGGTTTTAATCCTATTGCAAGTTTTCTGTATGGACTGTAGCATTTTTCACTGTTAAATCAGAAACAATTGTTCAAATGTCAAATGCTCTGATGGAAGGTTGATAAATGTCATTTTTTCACTCTGTGAAGATTCATATATAATTCCATCATCTATGCTTGCTGGAAGCTTGGTTCAAGTGAGCTCAGTTAAATACCAGCCCAGCATGAATACAACTTTTACTTCCAGAGGCCACAGTGATTGAAGTGTGACAGAAAGAATGTGCTGTGCTGCATGCATTTAGTATATTTATCCTCCTGTTTGAATGGTCTTTTCATTGGTTGTCTCCCTCTGGATAAATACATTTGGCCACGTGTTTTCTTGGAGGGTCAGTTAGACAAGAAAAACTTCACAGGTGCCTTATATTTCTAGTAACTTCCTAAAGGTTACACCTGGTTTATAAGTGGAACCATAGAATATTTAGCTTGCTGCTGGAGCCACATCAAAAAAAGATAAGAACGTCATACAAAGGGGAAATAACATCTCCCAGTTCATGTGGTCCATCTTCTTAAAATCTTATTGACTTATATCCATATTAATTATACATTGATTACTTTTCTAACTCTCCCAATTTGTTGTTCTCTCAGGAACTGCAAAGCTCAGCCATGCTTCCTTTCTTTTTTTTTTTTTTTTCTTTCACATAATAAAAAGGGTCCTCACAGCACTTTGGGGGGCCTGGGTGTACATTAGTGCTTAGGAGATGTCTCCAACACATCCTTATTAGGAGACATATCCAGATGGAGCACATATCACAAGCCTTTTGAAATGAGAAAAGAGTCATGATAAAGAGAAAGGGAGGAACAGAATAATCCCCAAGTGTAAATCTCAAGGGCTCTGTATCCACTGGAAGGCAATGGATCCTCATGAGATCCCCAGGAGAGGAGATATTTTAATGAAGCTTGTGCCATCTGTTTTTCTGTTTTGCATTTCTAATTTCACTTCTCTGCACTGAAATCCCCATCCAGACAGTTTGTCTCTCTTACATAGCAGTCACTGACATTACAGTTTGTGTTAAAATATGTTCTAACAACAGCATGGCAATTGGTTAGAGTTCTGCAGAACAAGCTACAGTCATGATGAGGGATTGTGGCAGTGGCATCTTCGTCAGCATGTCCACCACACCAGAAGCGTGGCAGTAAATCTCTTTGCATCCCTATCTGCAGATGCAGACTATATGGGAGAAAAGCAGACAGAGACATAGCAGCCTTCATCCCCCCAAAGTACGTGTTGTCTTTGGTATAAGCATCTCCTATCTTTGCTTTAGATGCAGAATAAAGCACTGTTTTGGAAAGATTACTCAGTGGGGTGCCTATAAGCATGTGAAAAATGAATGCCTAAGTAAGGCAAACAGGGTACCACCTTCATAGAATCACAGAATGTTGGGGTTGGAAGGAGCCTAGAAGATCATCTAGTCCAACCGCCCTGCCAGAGCAGGATCACCTAGACCAAGTCACCCAGGAACAGATCCAGGCAGGTTTTTAATGTCTTCAGAGAAGGAGACTCCACGAACTCCCTGGGCAGCCCATACCAGGCTCTGTCACCCTCACTGTGAAAAAGTTTTTCCATTGTGTTTACCCTAAACCTCTTGTGCTCCAACTTACTGCCACTGCCTCTTGTCCTGTCATTGGATGACATTGAGAAAAGTCTGGCTCTGTCCTCCCTACACTCACCCTTAACATATTTATAGACATTGATGAGGTCCCCCCTCAGTCTCCTCCA
>JANHGL010016109.1:61662-126280 GCA_024611195.1 Ceyx melanurus | reverse complement strand
CAAAACTAAAATTCTTTACTAAAATAAATAAATAAATTTAAATTAAGTAATTTATCACCCAGGGAATTTGTAAGTTTTGGGGCTAAACTTTGGAAAAAAGTAACTAAAAATAATGGGTTTGAAAAAATGTGCAATTTAAAAATTTTTACCTGAAAATGAACTTTTTCTGAAAAATATGAATAATGTTTTTCATATGTAAGGTAATTAAATTATCTCAGAAGCTTATGTTTTATAGCTTTAACCTATACGATACATTTAGGGTAATATAATAGGCAACTATTTCCTAGGGAATGGAGACCTCCCCTGGAATTTTCCCACAAAGGATCCTAAAGGTCAGAGAATTTAGAGGGTTTTTTTTTCAGGAATAAAGAATCTGTACCCACTCTGTGCACATAATATCATTATGGGTTTGACCCACAGCTGTTACTGGTTGTGCTGGGAGAAGCAGGAAAACTAACTGAGGGTTGGCAGTGTTGTCCTTAGTACAGGAGTAAATTTAGCAACTATTTTCTTGTATTTATTTGATACCTGTTACCATTTGCAGAGCTTCTTCTTAGGAGGATATAGGTGTGGGAAGACAATCCAAAGCCCAAGAGCACTTGAGTGGTCTGCATTTAGGTGTAGGTGTTAATTGTTGATCAGCTCTCCTTCCTTCTGCTCTTAGTCTTTATCCTCCCTTAGAAAAGCACATGGCAAAACACTCCAGAGGAGGGCTGAGAGCATTTTTAAGCTGTGGGACTTAATTAGGAGCTTGTGTTGCAGTTTATTTTGTAGAAAGACAAGCCACAAGGATTCTTCTTAATGTGCTGTGCACAGACTGTCTGCACGGTAGATAGAAGAAAATGTAACAAGGTCGAGGGCAACTTCGACCTCCTGTTAAATTCCATCACATATCTAGGTCAATAAAAGGCTTCAACTGAGTGGAAAAATGAGGGAAAGAAGATTTAGGAGACACAAATAATTACGGAGTGATTTTTTGGCATGTGGACACTCTCAGGATAGTCAGTCAAATTAGCTGTTTGAACTAAAGTTGGCCAGTTCTTGCTACACGAGCAGCACAGCAGTGAGGATCATTTTTACAGGCCAGAGGGAGGAAATGAGAAGATTATGTCTAAATCAACAGAATTGGAAAAATGTAATAATACAGAACTCTGACAAATACTGTTTTAAAATGCATTCACTTGTTTAAAAGCCCTTAGCAAAGCTGCATATAAACTCATAAGCTACCAAGAGTTTGAATAAGTCACTCTGGGGTTTTATGTCTGAAAATGTGCTGACACGGCTGGGTCATTTCTTTTTTCTCCATTTCCAGCTTAATGTTAGAATCAGAATGTACATCCATGCATGGCAGGAGAGGGGAAAAAAAAAAAAAGTCCTATTTCTGAGGTCTGGTACCAGCCAGAGAATGAAATTAAAAAAATGAAGACTTAACATAGGGAAAAGCTCCTGGTTTTCTCCCATAAAAATGAGTGATCATACTGACAGCAGCAAATGTGATGCTACTCTAGCAGATGCTAGAACTATCAATTGCATTTAGTATGGAATGCAAAGTTGTTGACAAAGACATACACATTTTCTTCCTCCTCACTTTATTTTCCTTACTGTGCTTATTCTTTAAACAGAAATGTTGCTTGCACATAACAAAAAAACCCCAAAGAAATGGAATTAAACTACAGGAACTAACTGTGGTCAGACACCTTAGCTATTTTCTATTTTTTTATAGTGTAAATGCACCTGATCACAGAATGCTAAATCAGTTTTAGTTACCCTAAAGAGCTGAGGATAAAAAACCTCTAGTGTTGGTTCTGCCCCAGTTCTGCCCTTTACCTCATGATCTCTTGAAAACATGTAGGCACATCCAGACAACAAGAGGAGACAATCATGTTGGCTTCACTCTGACACCTACCTGACTAGACACAAGCCTGTTTTAGACCAAAACCTGGTTAGCCACATTAAAACCATCACACTTCTTTAGGTTTATATTAGTTCAGCTTTGCAGAGAAGATGTGGTTCCTGGCCAGCTAGACCAGAAGATAGGCCAAGCCATGAGTGTCTACATCAGTTTGTGGAGACACTTCTAACAGAGCATATCAATGGGAGCTGTTATTCATGGTGCCTCCATTTTTACAGCCTTTGGTTTCTGCATAGCTTTGTGTTAATCCCAAAGTGGGTTTTTTTCCTTTTGAAAGAAGAACAAACACAGTAGCAAGTTCTATAGCAAGTATGTAAGACTATACATACTGCTCTAACAGCAGCCATTTGTTTAGCTACTATAATGCTAGCAATTCAAACAAACTTTCAGCCCAGCTTTAAACCTGAGAGTATAATTATGATATTCAAAGTCCTCAGTATGGCAGTCATAATACCATTTCACTGTGTAAATAAGGGTCAGGTGAATTGTAAATGAGTGCTTGGGCAGTTTGATTCCCCATATCTCTGCAGAACAGCATGTGGTCAAGGGGACAGAACCATTATCTGCTCCAACAACTCATACTTTGTTTAATCCATTGGTTCCTGAATGCAGTTCTACTGGTGGTGCTACAACCTCTTATCAGAACTATAGCAAAAAGTAGATCTACTCTGAGAATGAGCCCTCAATTGGGTCCAATAATGAGACAATGATTAAAATAACTGCATTGCAAAAAAGTAATTTTCCAGAACTTAAGTTTTATAAATCCTATAAGCACTGTACATACCAAAATGTACCATTACTTGATGGCTGAGACATTCATGTAATGCAATTTTAAGTCCAGTACCCATAGTCTCATTGGTATATCATGAAGGAGCTAGCAAGGCTGATAAAAAGTTGTTTCAGGATTTTTATTAATTGATCATATCCATGTAAGATAATAATGTATCTCCCATTTCCCAGCACAGAATTCACATGGGAAAACTGATGGATGATCTACTGGTCACCTGTGATGTTTCTTCTTCATGTAACTGGAAATTATTTGAAGAATGACAAAGTGGCAATCATCCTCAGATGGGAAACCATCAAATCAACTGGGACTCTTCCAGAAGAGAGGCAGCCAACAAGGTAATGATAGGGTCTATAAAATCATGAATGATGACATTGTAGATGCTAAAGGTTTACACTGGTTTAAGAGGAAATTGGACAAGGTCATGGATAAGAAATCCATGAAGGTTTATTAAATTATGGAAACCACATCTGAAGCTGAGTGGTCAGAGGCTGAGAGAGCTTGAGTGGGAAAATAATCTGTGCTTGTTCTGTTCTTGTTCTTTGCCTATGGATGTGGTCAGAGAATGTGTACTGAGGCAGCCAGACCTTTGGTGTGGTCACTGTCCTTATATTTTCATGTAACAAACCCACGGAAACTGCTGTCAGCTGAAGTCTGTGTGAGTGGTGTGCACCCTCCAGACAGAAAGTGATATAAAGACCCCTCTTGAGTATTTGATATATCTCATATCTGGCTGGGTATTTGAACAAATAAGTAAATAGACAGAGCTTTTCTTTTTAATACCCAAAGTGGCAATTTTATTGGAGATGTTGTTTAAGAACCAAAACAGATAGAAAATACTGCAGTGAGTTAAATGAAAACAGGGCAGAGCTTTATAAATTTTGCTGTCTGAAGAGTTTCAATCTCTTCTTCTTTAGTCCTGTTCAGAATTAGGACAACATAAAAAGCTGGTTTTGTGGTAATCCTGTTATGTCCTTAGAAGTTGTAAATATCCTCAGACAAGTCATCAGAGATGCTTGAATATTCAGACAATAAAGCAGCAGAAAACCTCACTCCAGCAACAATGCATAGTGATTCCAAAAGCAAAGTATTCACTGTTGGATGAGATCAGCAGGTTTCCTTCTTCTCTTACTGTGATCAGTGATACCACCTACTTCAGAGGTGCACTGTGTGTGGAAATGCCCTGATAAGGGTGAGGTGACTGCATTCCCCAGGACACCACAGCCAGGAAGAGGAGGGCTGATTTTAACCTCTGAGTCTACCATCTATCTACCCACTCAAACCCAGGTATCAAGGAAGTTTTACTCCAAACACATTAGCAGATAAGGGAATATGAAAGTTAATCCCCAGGCACCAGTATAGGTTAGGCAGAGGTTAGGGATCAACCTGCTGGAAAGCAGCTCTACAGAGAAGGACCTGAGAGTCCTGGGGGACAACAAATTCACCATAAGCCAGCAATGTGCTTTTTGTATTATGTCCAGTTCTGGACTTCCCAATTCAAGAGAGACAGGGAACTACTGGAGAGAGTCCAATGGAGGGCTACAAAGATGCTGAGGAGACTGGAGCATCTCTGTGACAAAGAAAACCTGAGACCTCAGGCTCTCTAGTCTGGAGAAGGGAAGACTGAGGGGGCATCTCATCAATACTTGTCAATAACTGAATGGCAGGTGTAGAGGATGAGACCAATCTCTTTTCTGTGGTGCCCAATGAAAGGAGAAGGGGCAATAGGTACAATCTGGAATACAGAAAGTTCCATCTTCCTGGCTGTGAGGGTGGCAGAGCCTGGCCCAGGCTGCCCAGAGAGGCTGTGGAGTTTCCTTCTCTGCAGAGATTCCAAACCCACTTGGACAATCCTGGGCCCCCTGGTCTGGGTGACCCTGCTGGAGCAGGGGGGCAGCACCAGATGATCTCCAGAGGTCCCTTCCAAGCTCTACCATTTTCTGGTTCTGTGATCTTTTGCTAGGGAGAAAAGCTGATTAATTAAATCACTAGATAACACCAAGAAAATGTTTGCTTCAGGAAAATCCAAAGGGTGACCAAGTGCTTACCAATGCCAATACGAAGTACAAATATTTAAAACCAGTATCATCTGGAAATTACAGGGATAGAGATAAAACAACAACTAAAAAGAGACAATTCATACCAAGGCAGGGACAGAGGTGGAGAAGCCTTCCATTTATGGACTGTTTTCACCAGAGCTATCAAATACAAATGTAGTGCACACGTGTGCCTGCCATCTGCAAGGCCTGGCAGCCCGCAGGCAGCCTGTGTGGGCAATCCCATTTTCACATTATGAATGATAAGAAAGCAGTTCGGTGGCAGCGGTGGCTCCTGATGTGCTCTGCCATGCAGGTGGTGTTTACAGATAAGCTCCTTTTTGGAAAGAACACTTGAGGTCAAACTAATCCAGGGAGTTGTTTGAGCAGAGAGGCAAACAATGTGAAAATAAATATGAGCTCATTGTAACCCTTGGTGCTTCGGCCGTTGTGTTCATGGCAGCCTTCCCAAAGAGAGCAGGTTCCCTTTGTAGTCATGCAGTGCACCTGCTGCTTTTCCAGAGCAAGCTCACGCCTCTGTTTTCACATCAGCAATCTGTCTGCATGCTCTCAGTGTGCTTCACAGGTTGTGTGGCTGCAGAAACACCCATCCAGATTTGCCCCTTGAGATTATTTTGATGAATCGCATCAAGGGGAAATAGATTGAAAGAAGCACCTTGCACCAGAAAAAAAACTATATCTATTTAAAATAAGTTTATAAAGAAACCAAATCACCATGCCTTTGACAAAGAGTAGCTCATAGCTGTTACTACCAGAATGAGAACAAAGAAGTTTCATATCCAACCTCAGCTTTTAGCCAGTTTTGTTCAAAGATGTGCTATTCACTAAAATTTAAAGTAGATGTTCAGCCACCACAAAGATGCTTTAGGACACATGAGGTTTGGTGAGATCAGCTCTGCTGTGTTAGAGCTCAGTTTAAATATGTGAACACTCCATAGAGTTCCAACAAACCATGCCAGCTAAAGACTTGCCTCATTGAAAGGTCTTTGATACTGAATGTGTGATTTAATTTGATTTAGAGTGATATGCAGTGCTGCCAGAGGCTGCTCCCAGGTCCATTAATACTGACCAGAACCTAGTTGTCCTACCACCAGATTATTTTCTGAGTGTATTTTCATGTGTTTGGTGCTGTGCAAAGCTACAATAAGCAGTAATAGGTTCTGTTAGCAATGCCAGTGCAGGCAGAAGGCATTCCTAGCTCTTACCCCCTCTGAAATGCACCCATCTTCACACCTGATTAATTTTATTGTGGGTCTTGATGTCTTAACCAAACTCAGCCCTATGGTGCTGCTTCCCACTACAGGCTGTATTGTTCACTAAGCAAAAGAAGACCTGGAGAAAAGATGTTATTTGGGAAAACTGCTTCTTGTTTTCTGACAGAAAAAAAAGGTGAAAACCTAAAAATGTCAAGCTTTTTTTATTATTTTTTAAGGGCCAAATGCTTGGTACCAGGAGGGATTGTTACTCTTACACTGTAATTGAATGCAAAGACCTGACTCAGCAAAATCTAAAAGTCACTATGGCAATACTTTGTCTGCTCATAATATTCTTAAAAATATAGTGACAAGACCATGCTTGGTATTTTAAAATTGTTATTATAAACATCAAGAGCATGGGGAATGCATACAGTAAATGATAAATACATTCAGGTCATCATTTCACAGAATCAAAAGCAGAATTGTGTGCAGCTGATGATCATTTTTGCTAAACACATTTGCTCAGCATCAGAGAACCTGTGCTAATTTTCTGTTTGGAGGCAGCAGAGATGAGAAAAAATGCCTGTCCAGCTCTTTTAGTGTTGCTAGATCCTTAAAGCTGCTTTGCTTTATTTGGTGCAGAGTTAGAATAGAGACTCATGTTTCTTTCTAAGAATAGCTATCAGTCATAGGGAATTATATTTCCCAGGGTACCTCTCTACTTCTCCAATACACACATATACATAAATATCCTCATATATAAGCATTTCTGTCTCTAAGAAAGTCCATTTCAGCCCAAGTGGTTCCTTCAGAGGGCTTCCTAGGGCTGCAGGACAGAGCCTGTGCTGCACTGCCTCAGGGATTTATTTCAACTTGCATGGCAATCTACTGTGAAATTAGGATTTTTCAGTGCTCACTAGCTGTTCCTGGCAGGAAATGAGTTTGATGGATGCTAATGATCTGTGATTGGAGCCCCCTGCACAGCTCTTCTCCCTATAGCACGGAAGAAGGTTCCCCAGGTCTGTGCCAGTATCACCCATCTCTTCCCTGCTCTGCACCACAGGTTTTGGAGACATTCCCATGGCCTGTGTAGGATTAGCCTTGGCAGCAGCAATCTAGGGAGCCTTCTGGGACTGAAATTGGCTTCCTCCACCCCAAATCTGTCAGTGCAGCAGAGTTTCTGCTGCTCCCAGAGGGTTTTTCTTTGCAATGGCAACGTAAATGAAGGTGTTGGGAGGGAAAGGCACAGTACCAGCCTGGGTTTCTGCTACTTCTTTGGAGGAAGGCATGATGGTGGTGAGCAGAGCTTGCTGGCAGCTTCTCCACCTGTCCCAGGATAGCCAGCACATCCAGACAGACAGACACACATGCAGGAGGGATCCTATGCAAGGTGCTGGCGCTCTCACCTGTGGCCAGGAGTAGCCTGGGCTGCTAAATCAAATCTTAGAAGAGGGACTCAGCAATGAATAAAACTGAGTAAAGGGGATCTAATAATCTCTGCTTGCACTCCAGGTAGAAAATCTGCTACATTATACAGAGATCTTGGACCATTAGGATCTTACCTGAAAAGGGATGGGGATTGGATTCAAGTGAAGGTACCAAGTTTGTCTAGTTTTCTACCCTAGAGCCTCTTATCTGCAGCCAAAGGGATGCCAATAAACTAAAAATATACACTAGGTGAACAGATGAAAAACTTGGGATTGTGATATGAAGACCTTGACCTTAGATGCCAACGTTGTTATATTTGGCTGGGATCAGCTATCATATGCCATGCCCAAGCACTTGTGAGTGCACCCTCAGGGGGAGAAAAAAAATAAAGCAGCAATTGTGAATTGAGCCAAGCAGGAGCAAAATGTAGAAAAAAAACAAAACAAACAAACCCTGGCAACTTCCTTTGGGTAAAGCTGTGCTCAGTCTAGTGCTATTGATTTTTCATAAATGTGTCATATGCTTATTAACCTTATTTTACAATGTTTACCTGGGTTTTGACTGTGTATTTATTAATTCTTGGCTATAAAGTGAAAATTCTTTCCCTTCCTTTTGCTTTTTTACTAAATTATTAAAATTGGGTTGACTGTCAGAAAGTGTTCATGGGGAAAGCAATTCTCATTTGAACCAGTCACCTCTGCAGATTTTCTCAGGGCACATTAAGATTGGGTTACTGGATCCTTTTTTCCTTGTGAGAGGTTTTGCAAAGTAGTGGGCCAGGCTAATCAGTGGTGCACCACTGCCAGAAAAACCTCTGCCCAGAACAGCCTCCTTGTCATGAATTTTCACAGTGGTAGCATCCAGCCAGTGTCCCATGGGGGCAACACAGCACAGCTTGGCATGCACAGCTGAACACACACATCTCCCCCAGAACTGCCAGGTGCCTGGTACACTTACTAGCATGTCACAATTAATAATAAATAGTCACGTAGATAAATATTATGCCACCTTTTTGATCATGTGGAATAAAGGATGCACAGAGTAGCCCAAGCACAGCCAGGAGCCTGTGACAAAGCTGATAATGACACCCTGCTTGCCATGACTCTCAGGTCAGTGTATGGAGTGGAAGGACTTCTACTCCTCATGAGTACCAGCAGCCATCAAAAGAACATCATCCTTTGTTTCTCATGGAATGAATGTGAAGAAATTCCTCAGCAATAAAATAAGGTAGAGAACTCTGAACTATTGCTGCACCAAGCCTCTTATCAGGTAACTTGATGATGAACAGTGGTATCTTCTTCAGAGGTAAGATAACCCTTAAAGTTTCCTAGTCTTTTCAACAATATTGTTTTAAGAAACACTGAATTGGTTGATTGCATTTCTGGAGCATCTGTATATCTTTGGTGGGCAACTTTTCCTGCAGTGCATCTCACAGGCTGCAAATATCCACACATCAGGTAGTGACATCAAGTGGTCCCATTGCATCTTGAAAGTGATTCCTCACTCCAGCCAGCAGAGTCATGTGTACCTTCACAAAGCGAATACTGATCTTAGCCTGTCTGAGACTGGCTTCTCTGGGTGCATCAACTGGAGACAGACTCATCACTGAGACGTGGAGAAAGGGAAACTGTCACTTCCCCACTGAAGTGAAGACAAAAGGTTTTTATCTTTTGGAGAGAAAGATTGAGCAAGGCTGGTGTCAGCTCTGAGATATGACATTTCACTTTAATGTTCACATCTTTATTCCTGGCTAGTTTGCCTTTTAGCTACTTCTGTGTAGCATCATTTAATTGCTGACTGTACACTTGCTCCTCAGCTTCCAGACCAGTGATCTAGCCCAGTGATGGTGTGAATTTCCAACCCACTGGCCTACTTGTGACAAGTGCATGTCCATTTAATCCAAACAGGGTCAATTCTGCAGTTTGTCTTTGCCTTCCTATCACTACTACCTGTAAAGTGAGAGGCTAAATATCACTTCACCTTGTACACACTTATATGCCTGTGTTCAGACAACAGTTCTGAGCTCTCCCACTGGTTGTACAGAGCTCCTACATGATTCTATGATTCTATGATGATGCATCCTGCCCCAAATGAAGGTTGTGTTTCTTTCACAGCAAGGATCAGCACGGATACATGTTGGACATTCCCTGTGCCTGGCAAAAATAGGAGGTTCTGCCTTCATGTGGTTTGATTATCATCTCATCTGTTTTTATGTGCACAGAGCTCAAAGGTATGTCAACCTCAATTCTGATTTGTGCCTCTGAGAGCAGTGGGGACAAACATAAAGTTCTCATTTAGCAACTAATTTTTCCTTTACATGCAAATCCTCTTAGATCAGTAGACTCTAATAACTGGAATTTCTCTTCTTGAAAACAGTTTTGTTTAAATGCTTTGTTTACAGGCTTTTGTATGTGAGTGTTGACAAATTTAACATCTACATTTAATTAATTGAGACAGAATTGGGGTTACATTGCTCACATTTAAAAAAAAAAAAAAATAATCTCTGGTTGTGACTCAAAAGATTCTGGCCCCCTGTATAAAAACTGCCTGTTTTCTTTGTCTTATACTGATTTTAATTGCAGACAATTAATATTAGACTGTTTACATACCCCGTATGTCTATGGATGAGGGATTGATGGTATCTGGTAGATGATACATATTCCAGCTGTTGCAATAGTGCAGCATTTGGAAGTTAATTAAAAAAAAAAAAAAAGAAATAGAAGTCACAAAAGTATTTTAAAATGCTGTTAAAAAGTCACAGTCATCACATTCAATTGAACTGATCTAAAAGATAATCTTGTCATGTTCCTTTTCACTAACTGTACAAAAACCCTAGAACACAAATCTTGTCCTTCTATTGTTAAATGACACTTTTTGACCTGGGCCTGACTACACAGTGGTTTTACTTTGAATTTCCATGCTTACTTGTTAAGAGTACTAAGTAAAGTTTAAGTCCCATATAATTGAAAACATCAAATTATATAGGCATGAAAATGGGACTTGCAATGGAAATGGCAGCTGACACTCAACTGAAATAGATATGTTGGGGTAACAATTATGGACCTGATTTTCAATTCTTCAGATGATTAATTTAGGCAGGAGTTGCCACGGCTGTTATTATGAAAAAGGCAAAGGTCAAATATGTTATTTACAAAACCACGTTCGCTGGTTATTGCATATGTATCTCCATTTAGCTTTAAGTGTAAGTAATAAACCCGGAACTATTTTAGGGGTGATTAAATTAAAGTGAATTTCATATTAAAACATGCTAAAGCACACCTACAGAATAAATAACAAGCCCCCGAAGGAAATTTAAATAGAAAGTGATTAATACCCTAAGCTAATGAATAATACAGTTATATAAAAGGCATGCTCATGAATCAGGCACCTATGCTTGCAATCAATCCATGTGGGTGGGCCTTGCAGCTGGAGAACACTGTCTCTGTGTGGGTGTAAAGGTCCATACACACCCAGCCATGGATGCAACTGCAGAACAGAGACTAACCTTTTAGCCCTCTCTAGTCATTCCCATCCTAGTTGGAAAATGCAAAAGAAGGTCAAATATCATTGACCACAGTGTTTGTGGAGAGCTGCTGCCAAGGACAAGACAAATCTTTAAACAATAAACATGACTTTACTCCCATTCATTAGCAGAACCAAGTGGTAACTGTGACTTGCAACTCTTCCCTTATTTTGATCACATTTTATTTACCAAGTATTTGGTTTGTTATGTCTTCTAATTACAATTTTGAGTAAGAAATATTGGGAAAGCTGGAAAGGTCAAAACAAGGATCATGGTGGATAAACTGTTGTGCTTAAAAGCAATTCCTACTGGAAGGAAAGATGATGATTGAGAGGTCAGTGGTGCTAGGGTAAGCACAAGATAAGTCACAAGCTATTTGAAGAAACATTCCCTTTGATCTGCCAGGCCTTTCCGTACATAAGGAAATCCAGTGGGGTGCTAAAGGCTTTGCTAATCTTCCTAATGATATGCTGAGGATGCTTAAGGTTGAGGTTAAAGAGGCCTTTCAATGCAGCTTGACTTGTGAACTTTTGAAATACAGAACTGACCTTCCTCTCAAAGATACTTGCAAAGCAGCTGTTCACATTAGCAAATGTGTGGGCAACTGTATGTATGAGCTTGGGCCAGAAAAGTCATGGTAAAAAGAGACCCTTTAGATTAGCTCTGCCATTAGCAGTCCTGCCCAGGGCAGGGATAGTGTGGTGTTCCCACAGGGCTTTATGAACAAAGTGTATTAAGAACAAGCATGGTTTAAAGGCCTTAAGGAAAGTAGGATATTAAAGACTCAGTTGGCAAAAATCTTTGACAAGTATTATCAGAGAGGTGGGTGGGCATAGCACAAATGTTCTTGGGAAGATTCAAGCTCCTCATTCTAACAAACACCTAATTTTTAGGTCAACCTTTAATATTATATAGCATTTAACTCAAAATCACAACCCCAGTCAGGCATGAGAACAGAATCACCATCTCACTATGAACCTGAAACTAAACTTGGGAAGCATTAGTCAGGAAAGTCCAAGAATCATTCAGGGGGAAAAAAAAAACCAACAAAACAACAGAGAGAGACATGTAATCCATATTGGCACCACTGAGGTCTGAGGCAATCAATTTTGCCTGGTGTTCAGTGCTCTGCTCCTGAACATGCCCTAGGGCCCAAACAGAGCTTGTCTATATCCTTCAGTCCATCTGAGGTTCAGAAACTAAGTCATCTACCAATCCAGCACTGTCAGTTGTTAGATGTGCTCAGACTGCCCAGGAGAAACCTCAGTTTGGAAGTCATGTCAACTTCCTTTCCAAATAGAAGAGTTCATCATTTGCACTGCCACACAAGCAGGGCTTTTCAGCTGGCAGCCCAGAGAGTATGTAGCTCCCAAGGGATAACCAAAAAAGCATGGTAGCCTCTCCCACATGCACATGGCTGTTATCACACAACTACAGCTGAGCCTGGGGTCAGCAGGTGCCTGGGATATGCAATGGTGGGATGCTTTATTTTCAGGATGGTGTCAGAGATGGCACCAACAGAGGGAACACATGACAGGGTAGAACCAAGGCAGTGAGACAATGCTGGTGGCACTGGAGTGGAAGAGACAAAATGATCCAAGTGATTGGTAGGAAGGACTTGGACATTGGGACTGAGGGCTGGAGAGCAGCATCCTCCAGCAAGAGGGCTGGGATCAGCTCCCCTGCAGCTGGCTGAAGCAAATGCTCTTCTTCACACAAGCTGAATGGGGCACCTTCTTACTCCCAACGTTTCTCCAAGAGGGATTTCTTAATCAACCAATTAAAAAGGCCAGTATGGGGCTTGTGACTAAAATAACTTGGTCAAGAAATAGAAAAGCACCTTCCTCTGTTGGCCACACCTGCAACCTACCTGCTAGACTATGCTGTAGGGGACAGCCAGCCTCTCTCTGAGGAAGGTTAATATCCTGAAACATAAGCTAAAATATCTTCACATACTCTCTATTGCCCAAAGACTATTTAGTTGGTTCATGCGAAGTGAAATACCTTTACCGTGAGAAATTCCCCACTTCAGAAAAACATATATTTTAGTGGTTAGAGTTTGAGCACATCTGTGGGAGGTAAGGGTTGAGTCACCTCAACCAAAGGAAAAAAAGTATTCCTTGGGTTTTATGTTACAGGTAAGTAAATCAATGGTCTATGGGCAGTGACTTAAACACAAGTTTTGAAGCATTGCTTTGGAATGTACATCTCCTGGGTTTGTACTGTTAATATTTATTTGTTTTTTTGTCTTATTTAGGGACTTGAGTCATTACATTCCTGAGGAGAGTGCCAGCATTTTCACTTGAAATGACAGTGGGACATCCTGTTTCCAACTGGCCTGTTTTTAGATCTGACTGCATGTGAAAGGAAACATTATTTCTTCAGTAAAAATTAGTAAGTTTTGAGCAAATCTACCTTTGACTGGCAGGGAGAGAATCCTATGAAGCCAATATATGTCTTAAAGCTGAGATAGACAGGTACCAGCCTTCTCAATGATGTTAGTGCTCAGTTTCTGTGCAGAAGGAGGGGTGCTTTGAAAACTTCACTGGCAGAAACCAAACACCTAGAAAAATGAGGCAACTGAAACTCTTCCTTGCGTTTTGCAGATCCAGGCTTAATTAGTAAGTCTCTGCTGTGAATATGGTAAATGGATCTATGTAAAATTGGAAAAATCCAGATTCAGAGTTTATTCCACCAACATTTTGAGTGTGCACTATTCAAAATATGCACCTGGGAGTTTTAGCATAAAGATAAAAATAATATTCACTCTTCTTGGTCACTGCTTAGGGAAGCCAACCTAATGAACAAGCCTTTGTCTGTAGTCAGCAAAGTAGCATCTTTTAATTCCATGGTGTGAGTTGGTGAAGAGTAAATATTCTTCCCTTTAGAGGTATCAGGGTTGAGAGCTTTACCTTCTCAAGGCATTATCTATTGGATAAAACAGGAAAAATATTTCAGTGAGAGCCCCAAAAGTGTTAAAAAAAGGAGGTGAAAGACCAGTCCTTATTCAGGGCACACACATCTTGCTGGACACAGAAGGTTTCTAAGGGCTAGCTCCATGTAAACAGTCACAGAAGTTAAATAGGGCAGCTAAGTCAAAAGGTGAGATCATGGAAACCACTAATCATTTATTGCCTCACCTCAGAGGCCTCTCAACTACACTGGCTGTCACTTTCTGGCTTTAACGTTTCCCCTGGTTTTGAGTTCTTCCACAAACCCAGAATGGCCTCAGCCCTTGCTCTGCCAAGCAGCCTGGCACAGCATCAGCTCCACTGAGTCCCCAAAGGTACAGGCTCCCCACCTCATCCCATGAGGCCTCCAGGAGGAAAATGTGCCCAGATTATTTCTAGCACACGGTGACATGTTAGCCTGCTCATAAAAAGAAAAAAATGCAGTGGCTGCCACTCTCTTTTGAAATTTATCAGAAAAAAAAACAAAACCCTTGAGATTGTTATTTTAAAAATAGAGCCTTAGAGCTCTTCTGCTTATGGTAGGTGAGACACCATATCACCTGGCTCTAAGTCATGCCCAGCATCCACCCTGGAGATTGCTCTGAGTCACAGTTCCTCCCCAGCCACCCTGCTGCAGCAGTTTGAGTGTCAGACAGTGCTTGTGTTCCCGTGGGTTTGCAGGGAGTGGGAGGCAGAGCCCTGGATGTACACACTTATGACATTATTGAGGACACAGAGATAGTGATTTCTGTTCTTTAATGTCTAACAACAAGGACACTTAGGTGAATAAATACTTTGGAGGATTATCATCTGTCAGAGTGAACCTGGACCCACACACAGGGTGGTTGGAAGGTCAGAAAATCCCTTTTAAGTTCTGAGTCCCAGCCAGCCAGTGCTTTTGTGAACCTGGGAAGCTCCCAATAAGCTCTTCTCCAAGCTTCAGCACTTCACATCACTGCTAAATGCTACTGCAGGAGCTTTAACAGTGTCAGTAACTGGCAGCTCACTTTGTCCTGGGGTGTGAGTACCTCTAAAAAATATATCCAGTTTATCTTTTTTTTTTTATGCACTCAGTTAATGTTGAAAAATGAAACAAGACTTGCCTCAGGTAACTTTTACACTTGTAAAATGTTAAAATTAAAGCTTATTAACACTTGAACTTCCCAGTCACTGTCCTCTGATACAGCTTTTGTGGGCATAATTTCAAACTAAGAAATGCTACCCATGTGGTGGTACCAGAAACAGGAATTTCTTCTTTACTTAAACAAAAAATAATTCTCAGAAGTACATCATTCTGCTGTGTATGTCAGAACTAGGGCAGGAATGTGATCATAATTGAGGGTCCACAGGCAGATCTATAGCATTACCCTGCAAACTCTCTCAAAAGTAGATCCCTGTCTTCCTCATGGTAGTTCTGGTACTGAGTGTCTGTGTCCAGTAATTAATGTCATGGTTTTTGCCAGCTCCCACTTTCCCTGGTGAGCATGTGGTGGTCCCTGTTGTCCACATGCCTGTTTCTCAGGGACAGCAGTTCACCACCACCCAGAAATGTTTGGAAATGTTTATTTGTGTGGATGTGTATGAACATGGAGATAAGTGTGTGGGTGCATGTTTATATATTTTACTCTGCAGGAGTAAACTTTCTGGTTGGAAGCTGATAAGGGTCAGATGGAAGTAAGCACTGAAATGATTGCTAAAATAATAAAAAGTCCTTTTTGTGTGTCCTTACAAAAACAGTACCACACTGGCACTTAAAACATGGATCTAGGGGACAAATATAGAGAGCTTTATGCTGGACACCCTAACTTGCTGCTAACCCTAACCAAAACTTGCTGCTGTTTGCATAAAGAAAAATATTTAGTTGAATTTAAAGAGGCACAGATTTCAACCAGGGAGAAAACAAGGAGGAGAGAAGCAGATCTGGAATGGCACAGAGATCATGTGCATGGTCATAACATGTAAGGTGTAATCACCATGGCCTCTGCACGTAGCAAACTGAACAAAGGAGAGAGAGTTGAGAGAGCTTTCTAGTTCTGAGGAGATGTGGTTATGTGGTCAGAGGGGAGGACAGAGTGCCAGGAGGCAGCCAGCATCTAACACCGTGAGGATCTGAATCACCCTGGGCCAGTCACATGAGCTCCTTGTGTTCATGGAAACCAGAACGAGCCAGGCAGAACCTCACTGGAAACCAACACTGAGCCTAAGAAATGTTTTCCAAGTCAAGTCATGAACATACAGATTCCTCTGGAAAGTACCTAATAGAACATTTACTATGAAGACACACTTTCAAAAACCTCCAAAGAAAAAGAGTTGCTGCAAAAGTAGCCCAATGCTGCTGTGAGCAGTTTGGGGGCACCCCCCTAGTAATCTTAAACTTCCAAATTCCCACAAAACTGACCCCTTAGAATGATGCTGGAAATAAAGCAACTCTTTTTCTGAGCTTTTCTGTGTTTTATTAAGCCCTGGACTGCACTGGAGGCCAGAAGAGGAAAGGAAATCCTGTGGATGAACATTTAGTTCTATGGAAGTCAATGGCCAATATTGGATCGAGTTCTGTGGGGCAGGATTTCTTCCTGTACTTAAAGATATATAAAAATAACTTGCACAGATGAAATCAGAAGTTACTTCACTGAGTTGTGGTAACAGTAACAGCAATCTGATTTAAATCTGAGCATAATCTGATTTGAAAGATTCGTAGCTTCAAGCAATATCAGTCTTCCAGATTAGCAGTTGGCCTCTGCTACGTGCTGTTGCTTAATTCTTTGTGTATTTAGGTTAGTTGCATTGTTTTTAAGTGCTGTGTGTTTTTAGGCTCATAAGTAGGTAGTAAAGCCTTCCAGTTTATTTATGCTGGGAAATTTTGGGGAGTAAGTAAATCTAAGCTGTCTAATGTGGAACAACAGTTGTGCAACCTTTGTGTTGAGTACACAATTTGTGCTTGAGCTTCTTCCATCTGAAATCCTCTGCCTATGCATTTAGGGATTTTTCTTGCTGTAGAAAATATCTGCCAATCTACTTGAATTCTGGCTGTTTGGGGGTCACATAAAAAAATAATAGTAATCTCCCATCTCTTTGCTCCCTCCATCTGGTTTTTTTCACAAGCCAGTGCTGTTCTGTAGCACTGGGTCAGTAGGGTGGAGAAAACTGTTGAGCTCTGTGAGCCAAACAGCTGTTGCATGAGACAGTGCTGCAGAGCCAGGCTGGTGAGCAGTGGTGGGTGCCAAAGGTTACCCTGCAGAGTCAGGCTGGTGGTCAGGGGGGATGCCAAAGGTAGCCCTTCTCCTGGGAAGGCCACCACTGGACACAGATGGGGAGACAGATCCTCTTCCTGAGCCTAAAGGATGCAACTCTCAAGGACAAATTTGAGACAGTGTTATGTGTAGAGTTGATGCAGTAGATGTGACAAATAAAGGGGCTGTAGCTAAAAAGAAAAACACTTCCCAAAGGAGCAGATCTAGAAAAAGTAGTAAATGGGGAAAGCCCATGAATGATGAAATATATTAATAGCTAGTGATGGAAAAGGAGAGGTCACATGCACATGGCAGTTGACAGGTAAAAGCTGATTTCCTTTTGGGTTGCTGTTAGATAACAGATGTTAGGCAGGAACTTCCAGTAGAAGAAAATAAATTTTAAAAAATCACAGAAAGCACCCCAGGAGCATTGAGCTGTGTGGGCAGGATGGTGTCTGTCAGGAACAAAGGTGAGATTTGTGTGCTTTGAAAGCCCAACCGTTGACACACATGACAAGAAATGTTCTTTGATTTGAACCACAGACAGGCTTGACAGGTTTCCAAGTGCACGAGGCTGGATCAGACCCTTTTTGCTCTAAGGGGTCTCCTAAGTGAAAACAAATCCAGTTTGTGGCATCTTAGCCAAGGTGTGCTCCAGGCAGAGGGGAGCTGACCCCTGCAGAGGCAGGTGGGGACTTCTTCACTCCCAGCTGAGTCAACTGGTGGCATGCTGGTATTGCATGAGACTGGCTTACAGCAACAAGGGCAATAATAACATCAGTCAAAAAAAAAGAGAATAGACCAACTAAAACACAACCCACTTGGGAACAGGGGGAGATGAAGAGACTTTAGGAGGAGCGTGGAACCCTTTTTCTCACCCTTTTTAGAGGAAAGCAGGATGGCCACAGGCAAGTCTGAAATTGAGCTGGGAGCACTGGTGGCTGCAGGCCAGCTGCATGGCCTAGTTCTTGGGCTACACCATGATCAGTCTTGTTTGCCACGGGGCTGCTTTAAAAGAGCAGTTGTAAAAACAGTTGAAGTGTGAGTAGTGTCTGGCACGGGGGTTTTCACTGCCTAGGGTGACACAGGGTTATGTTTCAGCATTGTAAGGGGCTCTGGCTGGGTGTCTCTCACCACTGCTCCATGTCTGCAGCCTCCAGCTTCAGGGCTGCAATCAGCTAGTTTATATTTCTGCTTGTCAGGCATAAGCCTGTGTGTGTGCCCTACCAGCAATAAGCCAGAGAGAGAGAGACAGGCATCAAGACAGAGATGGAAATTTCCCAAACACATTTGTCATAAGGTCAAATAAGTGGAGAGAAGCTTGATCCAGTTAATAATTAATAGCAGATCTTTTCAAGTAAGGAAAACTCATCTTGTTTGTTGTAATTCTTTGTTACAGAATGTGATTACGTTCTGCTGAATTTATGAGGGAAAGCCTCAAAGCTCTGCTTATTTTTTGGTGCCAGATGATTCCATTTTGTTATCCTTAGCAATAATTTGCGATATAATGAAGAATTTGCTATGATTTATACAAAAGAGTTTATGTCTTCATTGTAAATAAACACTGCTCATTCCGTGCCATTAAGTCTTGAAAGCTGAACCAAGAAATGTGTGGTTTAAGGCACAGTGTAAAAATCTAAAGAACATAAAAAATTATAACTAGCATGACAATCTTTTTGGAAAGGATGTAAGTCTTCATGCTTTCAGGACACAAGATAACCTCTAATTAATGGAGGCTAGTAAAAATTTCTTCCTGTCAGCAAGTTATTCCATAATTGCCTTCTGTAAGGCTTCCTGTACTTTCCTCTTTAGCAGCTGGTATAGTTCTACAGGAGCAGTTTGATAACATCAGTGTATCCCTGACCCAGGCCCATAGCTCTGTGGGTGTCTTTTTGAGGGTAACGTTTCACCCACCCAAGCCCCAGGTTCAGCTTGCTTTGTGTGTAAGGTAACAAGCTGCTAAATCCCAAGGCAGGAGAAACTTTTCAAGCTTAAACAAGGTAGGTTTAGACTAGACACTAGGAAGAAGTTCTTCATGGAAAGAGTGGTGGGATATTGGAACAGGCTGCCCAGGGAGGGGGTTGAGTCGCCATCCCTGGATGTGTTTAAGCATCTCTTGGATGTGGCGTTGGGAGATATGGTCTAGGGGTGAAATTGCAGGTAGGGTTAATGGTTGGACACGATGATCCCAAGGGTCTTTTCCAACCTGAATGATTCTGATAACAGGTAGGCCTCAAAAATCACCCAACAAGAAATGCAGAAAATTGCCCTCTGGCAGTGCCTTTGCACTTTTGTTACCCAAAGCAGTAAGGGATTGGCACAGGCTGAGTTTGGCTTAGCTTAACCTCAAGCTGGTTGAAAGTTGCAATGAATCACATCTTGTGTATCTAATGTGTCATTGGGAAGGAGAGTGTTTTGATCTCTAGCTTATGGTGCAGTCTCAGATAATAATATACACCCTCTTTTTACAGTATAGGAAGTAGGGTGGGAAGGGGGAGATTTCTAAGGAGTGATAAAACTGTGGATATCCACACCTTGATTTGGATGAGTGTCCCTCATATAGCTCAGGGTCTGAGCCAAACAAAGGAAGACTTCACTGGACATGAATGAGTGCTTTTTTTTTTTGGTCCCCTAGGCAATACAACTTCACTGAGGTATATTTGCAATTGCCTCCCTCCCCTTCTTCTTCCATCAGTGTCAAAGCATGAATTATGTTGTCATTTCTTGTCTTGTTTGGACATGCACCAGGATAAAAATGAATCTATTCATGCTTCAGATCCCTGTGACTACTAGAGATTGCACTGATCATCAGTTACTAGCTGTGAATAAAGCCTTCAAACCTTATTCTAACCATTACAGCACTAATTATAGTTTCCTTAAGTACAATGCTTCTAAACTATAATTACCCATCAAATTATACGTTGGCAGTTACACAAGAAATTGTATTAGAAGATTCTACCAGGGGGCTGAGCTCATCCTACTGTCCCAATCAATCTACTCTGTTGAGAAGGAAAAAAAAAATGCAATAGTTAACAGTGTACATCCAACTTTGTATTCTGCCCAGCCCCAATCTATACAGAAATCTCATTCCATATTCAGTCGGCACTATTCAACTTACAGTGTTGCTCTAAATTCTCAGCTGATGTAAATAGATGTTTATTTGCTGAATATTGATTTCCATCACTTCAGGATTTTGGTTCACAATGCAGAGTTTTCACCCTTCTGTCTTTCACGTGAGGTGCATGGTTAACTGGCATCCAAAAGGAAAACAACTCTAATCTCTATTTTATTTCTTTAAAAAAGAAAACACAGGGAATTTTAGAGGAGAGTTCTAGTAAAATACACACTGTTGCTGATGCCCTAATGGATGTTTGTTCTCTCCATCCATTTGTATGCATGGGATACACAGAGTTCAGGGCTGCACTGCAGCTTGCCAGACATAACCGTGTGTTGGAAAGAAGCTGATGTCTCACCCCTGTATTCATCTCCCCTGCCTGCTAGTCAGCAATGCTGACACTTACCAGGAGAAAGTGATCCTGGGGTAACTGCAGTGACCCCTGTGGAATTATCCCCTGACAACCCTCATCTACTGAGCAGCAAGAGATACATTAAACAGGAGTGGAAATTTGGAACAGGTTCAGACTTTAGAATATCTGGAGGATTGGGACTACAGGAGATGTTTTCTTATCATTATTTAAATCCACACTCCCTTCCTCTATATGATCAGGTAATAATGCAAAAATACATGAGCAGCATAAAATGTTTTACTGCTGTTTACATGAATATGATGTTATGTGACACAACCATTTTGCTTTGACTTGAATTTTCTATTTGCCTCTAGAATCTGGTGGTTTGGCTGCATGACACAGACTTCCAGCTAGGAGAATTTACTCCCCAATTACTGTAACAGAGAACATTTCAAGCAATTAAGAGAATTAATTTAACAGTATTTTCATACTGTTAAAGAAATACATACCTGTGCAAAGCTTTAAAATATTTTGGTGTAAGGTTTCAAAACTCACTTTTCTTATCCAGAAAATTATCTGGGACAACTATCAGAAAGTTTCATTAAATGTTTTAACTTCCCCCACCTACATAAAAAAGCCAGTTACCAGAATTGCAAATGAAGTCAATTCTATTCAAATGGAAGAGTACCTGCTTTCTTCCACTAGTGGGGTTTTTTGTTTGTTTTCTGTTCAACAATCCACATTTGCTCCACTGCTTGGATGACAAAAAATATGTTTCTACTCCATGCACATTGCTGTTGGACTCCACGTGCCTGCTGATGCTGCAGTAGCAGCAGAGGCTCTGAGTTCAGCCCATGCCTCCCCTTTGCTCTTCTACCTTCAGTTCTGACTTCTACCTTTGAGTAGAATTCAGAACTAAAATTGTGTATGCTGAGGGGTTGCTTGGAATTAAAACACACTTTACATATGCACAGAAGAGGGGTGGGAAAGGGCAGAGTTATAAAGGAGTAGATGCAGTTAGGTGGGAATGAGGCACAATAAAGCACTGAAGCTGTGAGCCAGGATCAGTAATTAGAGCACATTACACACTTCTGGTGTAAGAGGTGCATCCATTTAAGAATAAATTAAAAAGTTTCAGAGCAGTTCCTTAACATTTCATGACTATGAGAGGGATGTTAATCTGGGAGACAATTATTTATATTCTCACATTCCTGCATATTGAGAACCTGAAGGCATTACCATTTTCTGTCTACATGTGCCCCCTTTGTGATTCTTAATAACACCAGGTTCTGGTTTCCAAATGTCTATTTTTGCTTTTTTTTTTTAGAGTATTTTTCTCTGCTTGTGGCATAAAGAGTTCTTGGTACTTTTTAATTTTCATGATTATATAAGAGGAATTTAAAAGAGCAGTGATGAATTCAGGACTACAGTCTAGGGATGTTGCTGTGACCTTGCTCACGTTCATTTAAAGTAAATAGTTGGATGCTTTGGTATTCTGAAAAAAATGTGTCCATTTGCCTTCTGAATGCACAGTATGTGCAATGAAACCAGTTTTATAGGGGTGCAACTCCTACTTTTGACAGTATCTACAGGTTTGTTGTCAGAGGAGGTGAACAAACACACTGCAGCACCAGACTACAGCTACAGAAGGAATTCACAGAGGGCAGATCATCTTCTCTCCTAATTGAAAGTGAAATATAAAAATGAATGTAGAAGATATTTATATATATGCACACATAGAAAAAAAGACAGAAAGAGAAGATCCTTTGTTGTGTAGTCAAACTTCCCTTTACAACCATGAGAGTTATTAATTAGTATTAACTCTGCAAACACAGTGGCCAAAGCTTTAATTCTCACACTAGGATGGAGAGCTGAGGATTCTCTGAAGCTGGAAGCCCAGGCTTCTCTCTTTACACCTAAAGCTCAGTACCTTTAGCTATAGAGTCACAGCACCTGCAGACTGAGAGAGGAAAGGCATAGAAGGAACTGATATCTGTGAGCACAGGGTTAGTTCCTGGGGAAGCTTTACACACAGCCAGGTCTTTCAAAAAAAGGCATCAAACGATCTCAAAATACTTTGGAGCTCTAGTCACTTGGGAGCATAAAATACCTCCAAAATGAGTGAAGTGCTTTCATTCACATCACTTTGTTTCATGTAAGTCGCTCTTCTTCAGAGATTTTTTCACAAACATTTAAAAGATTTATATCCAGTGGTGAAAAAAATTAGAACAAATTCAGCATTGAAGGGGACAAAGAGAAAAGGAAATAGCTGATTTAATTATGTTCTAAAGCATGATTCAGATCAACATAAATCTCAATGAAAGGACAAAAATAATTACAGGTTCTTAATGCCAAACTATCTAAAGCTAAGGAATTAAGTTAGCCTTAAGCACAGTACATAACACACCCAGCTCTTCCTTCTGTAGATAACAGCACATGCACTGATTTACTCATGGAGTTTCTTTTACACTTGTAATTATTTTTAATGCTCACATTTCTGTTGCCATCAGGGAAACTGCTGATAGCACTGAGCAAATCTCTCTAAAACATAGAAGCATTTCTATGTTGTTATTCCTGGAGCTAAAACAGCATGAATCAAAACCAAATGACATCAGTCCTTCTGTCACTGGATGGTATCAAGTTAGAAAGATGCAAACAGCTCCAGGTTCCATATTTTTAATAGCTGTATGTGCAGTGCAGCACCATTCCTCAGCCATGGGCTTATTTATGGTGGTGTCAAAAGCCCCCTTCTTAAGTGGCCATTTCTTGTATCAGTGTTACAGCCAAAGTGAAGCTCTGATTTAAAAGATTTAATTCCTGATGAAGATCTGTTTCATGCCTATAGCTTCCAGAACAGTATAAAAGACATTTCTCTCCAGTGATTCCATTGAATGTGCAAACACAAGTGTTGGAAAGAGAAATAAAATATTTTGCCATTGACAAGAGCTGCAGGACCAACATCTAGATAAGCAAGGACTCTCTGTTAAAGGAGTCATTTTGGTAGTTCAGAAAAGCTCTGTTTCTTGGGTCAGATCTTACTCCATGTATTTTTGTTTCTTTGGATTAGAGAAGGTAATGTCCTTAGGTAAAGCTAATGGCCATATGTAGACTTCCCCCCTCCCCATTCTGTGGTATTTCTCTTCTATTAAAGCAAAGTTATTGATATAAAATCTCTTAATTCAGCTACCTGCATCCAGCCATGTATCCATAGTTAACCATTTAGTGAAGTTAGGTATTTTCAGTGAAGTCAGACCTGATCTAATGAATATCTTGGAGATATTCAACCACAGGGGAGCAAAGTGAGCTGTGTAATGATGAAGGGTAGATCCCATTTGATTGTTAATTAACCCTACAGGGAATTTTGACTAGGAAGGGAACAAAGAAGTCGGTCTTAAATGTTTGAGGAGTGCTAGTTGTAGAAAAATTTGCTTCTATATTCCCTCAAGTGACAGAACAAGCTGCTGCTGCCTGCAGCAGTGGGGTTAGGTGTCACAAGAATGTCCCCTTGTCCACATGAAGGATGGGACAGGTGGTCAACTGTTTAAAACCAAGAAGCAGGGTTATGTTTTTCCCCACTTAAAAACTTCCAGAGTGCTCAGGTGCAGTTTGGCTGGAGGGTCTCATGACAGTGAGGCGAGTCCCAGCCTGCTTGGTGCTTACAGGTGTGCTCCACTGCTCCCCTTAGTGCACGGCCCCTTCATCAGCCAGTGGCCTCAAATGGAGTTTCACGGGAAGGGGAGGGACACTTCACAGGACTCTGATAGCACAGAAGCTGGTCTGGAAGAGCCCGTGCCCTCCACAACTGCCTCTTGCCATGGGAGGGGTTTGCAGCCCCCAGGCAACTAGTGATGAGAGGACATGTTCTGAAGCTGCACCAGGGGAGGTTTATTTTGAGTATTAGGAAGCACTTCCTCTCAGAGAGAGTGATCAGACTTTGGAATGGACTGCCCAGGGAAGTGCTGGAGTTGCTGTCCCTGGAGGTGTTTAAGGAAAGACTGGATCATAGAATGGTAGGAGTTGGAAGGCACCTCTAGAGATGATCGAGTCCAATCCCTCTGCTAAAGCAGGATCACCCAGGGCATGTCTCTCAAGACCACATCTGGATGGGTTTTAAACAGTATCTAGAGAAGACTCCACAGCCTCTCTGCACAGCCTGTTCCAGGCTCCATCAACCTCGCAGTAAAGTTCCTCCACATGTTGAGGTGGAACCTTCTATGTCCAGTTTATACCCATTGTTCCTTATCCTATTGCTGGGCACTACAGAAAAGAGGTTGGCTCCTTCCATTTGACACTCACCCTGCGGATAATTAATTATAGACATTAATAAGTGCCCTTCTCAGCCTTCTTTTATCAAGATTAAGCAGCCCCAGTTCCCTCATCTTTCTTCACAGGGGAGATGCTCAAGTCCCTTAATCATCCTCATAGCTCTCCTGTTTCCAGTGGATCCCTGTCTCTCTTAAACTGGGGAGCCCAAACTGGACACAGTATTCCAGGAGTGGTCTCTCAAGGGCAGAGTAGAGGAGGAGGAGAACCTCCCTACACTTGCTAGACACAGTTTTCTTAATGCACCCTGGGATGCCTTTTGCCTTTCTGGCCACAAGGGCACATTGCTGATCCCTGGATAACTTGCTATCCAGCAGGACTCCAAGATCTTTCTCCGTGGTGCTGCTTTCCAGCAGGTGAACCCCTCAGCTCTACCTGTGCCTGGTGCTACTCTTCCCTAGATGCAGGACTCTACACTTGTCCTTATTGAACCTTATTGGATGTGGCACTTAGTGTCATGGTCTAGCCAATGTGGTGGTGAAGAGTCATAAGCTGGACTTGCTGATCTCAGAGAGCTTTTCCAGCCTCAATAATTCTGTGATTCTGCCTGATTCTGCAATTCCTCCTCTTCTGGGCAGGACTCTGATCTGAAAGGGATCTCAGGGAGCTGCTCAGGCAGAAAGTCTGTGTCCCCATCCTGCAGAGAGTGCCCCACTGCCCCTGACCTCCTTCCCTCTGAACTGTGGTACCATCAGGGTTCCCGAGTGAGCAACTCCCAGATCTGCAACCCAAAGAGGGGGTGCTTTTGGTAGTTACTCGGCAGGCTGAGCAGGAGATCAAAGGTAGATTCTCTCCTCTTTGCACAGCTCCAGGGAAGTAATTTCCATGCTGGGCTAGAGGAGGCATCTGAAAAGCTCCGCAGGGAGTCAGGAGAGTGATTACCGTTGGCAGGGCACATCTGAAAGGCCACCCTAACTATGCTAGGGTGGTTGCAGTGGGAGATGGAAGGAAAAGCTGCTGCCTTCGGGCATTCCTCCAATTCCCAGCACTGCAGTGTGGCTGGGAGAGATGGTGGAGGCTTGTCCCCAATTCCCAAAGTGAAGTATCATGAGAGTGTCCTCATACCTCATTCCTTCAGACCAGCAGCTATATAATTAAGCATTACCCATTACAGTGGCCACTAAATATTCAGCAATGAATTCCATCTCTCTGAAGACCAGAACTTCACAGGGTAGAGATAATGGGACTGCGAAACCATCTAGTGCTTGGGAGGAGCTGCCACCTTGCAGATATGCCCTGGACAATCAGGAAAGCAGCTACAGGTCTTCTCAGCCTGGGGAAGCCAATACAGAAAGTTGCATTTTTACCATGTAAAGCTCAATGTCATCTTTTAATAGTCTTCACATAAGAAGAATGTGCTTTACTTGATTTTTTTAAGCCTGCCTGCACCAAAACTGAGTCAAAATCCAAAACCTCAAAATATGCAAATAAACCAATAATTCCTGTGCTATTTATCTCACTAAATAGGATTCAAAAATAATTTTGGATGTAGTTTTAAACTTCAGCATTGCATAAACTAAGTGCCCTGGAGCACAACTGGACTGACTTGAATTAAGAAGTAAAATAAATACACACTGGGATGTGTCTTTTGTTGCTGTTACTTTACTTTTCCTTTTGCTTTAAGAAAGTTGTATTATAACTCATAATGCCCAATAAGTGAAAATTAGAAATGTCATTTAAGGGAGTGAAGTAACTTAATTTTTGTGCTGTTGATTTCTAACATATGTCTATAGAAATGTTCTTGCCTATACCAGTTATTTCCCCCTCTCCAATATTGAAGCAAGGACAGGACAAGCCTGACAGGTGGACATGAGAGCTTTCGTATGAAAAAGAATGCAACCTCTGACTTTTACAAGCACAGACTTGATTTCTAGATATGAGCTCTTTGCCTGCTTTTGAGTAAATTTGACTTTGCAGTCATTTGGAAAACTGTACCCAAGTCTTTATTGTGCATGACACTTGGAGCTCTTTTTTATTGGCTCAGGCTGCTTCTTGCCAAACTCCAACTGTTGGAAGCAAGGCTGCTGGCAAGCAAAGAAATGTATAAAGAACAAAATTACTTTGGGTGGAAATAAAAGGGATTAAATAAATAAACTTTTCCCTTTTTATGGTCATGTTTACTTCACAGTAATAACAGAACCAGTACCAAACTAAGGTCACTGTCATGGGAAGCTGCAGGTATGTTTGTGCATCCAGCACTTTTCACACAATGGCTTTGGTTGGAAGAGGCCTCCAAGACCATCTAGATCAACCTTCGACCCAGCACTGCAAGCTCACCACTAAAACATGCCCTTGAGCACCAGGTCCACAGGCCATTTAAATGTCTCCAGGGATGGAGACACCACCACTGCCCTGGGCAGACCATTCCAATGTCTGATAACCTTTGCAGTGAAGAAATGTTTCCTGATACCCAGCCTAACCCTCCCCTGGTGAATCCTGCAGACATTCCCTCTGTTCCTGTCACAGGTCACCAGGGAGAAGAGTCTGTCCCTGTCCTCACACCAACCTCCTCTCAGGTAGCTGTAGAGAGGTTCCTTAGCTATGGAAGTCTTGTGATTCAGCCACATATTCCTGCATGTGGACAGTAGGAAGACCTTTCTCTCAGCATCCCTTAGTCTCAGACCTCTGCTCTACCTTTATTTCCTCACAGTAATTTCCTTTCCCTTCAAGATCTTCCACCTTAGTTTTCCCTTTTTTATTTTCCACTTTGCCTCTGTTGAATTTGTGTTGGCTTTCTGGATATAAGACTTACTTGAGGACTGGAATTATTGCAGAATAATTTATTTATACCAGTACTTTTAAAGGGGTATTTGAATGTATATATATATATATCTCCTCAGTTCTATCTAAGCAGGAAAACAGAATTTTCAGGAGATTTGCTTTTATTGGCTGTTAATCTCCCCTCATGTAGAAGAACAAGGGGAACTTCAGGAAACAGTTTAGTCATCCCCCCTTGATTTTCATGCTGCATTTGAACTCTGCTGTTTGGCACAGGCAAGGGCAATGCGGGGACTTCTCTACTCATCATGCACCCACCCTTTATTACCTGGAGCACTGAAACTTTAGCTCCCTTCTTACCCTGATCTGGTGAGTTTGAGCTGTTCTGCATCCTCTGTCAGTGGGAAGATGAAGTAGAGGAGATGATGAGCTGTTTTCCAGGAAATGTGCCTTTCTTAGATGGGGACAATCCACTTGGATGGATGAAGATTGCACTCTGCCTCTTGGCTCCATCTGTGCAACACAAGAGCATCTCTGGAAGCAAATAACAAGTCTTTTAGTGATAAACTTTTCTTCTAAAAACTTTTTTTTTTCACTAGGATTTTGGCTCCCACTCTAGAGGAGCTGATTGTGTCAACTTAACCATTTGTTCTCAAATTAAACCACTGCCTCCCAAATAAAAACTTCCTTACACTTTCTAGTTGTCCCATGCCTTCTTTTGGCCCTGCAAGGGAGGAAGGAAGGAGGCCAGCTGGGATGAGGCAGATCTGATGACTTCCCAGCAATGCCAACAACCTCAGCCTGCGTTTGCTGAATTTTTCTTAGCATGGCCTGAGGTTTGCAAATGCACCAAACCACAAAGCCTCATTTCAGTTTGCAAAGGCCAGAGCCCAAGGTTCAATATTTACAGACAGAGAAACAAATATTTTACACATTTCTACTCTGCCTTTGCTTGGCTTAGGAAAAAAAAAAATAAATTACAAAACAAACACAATTTTTCAAGGCAAAATTGGGTGAAATTCATCATGTCAGCTGTGTTCATACTGAAATCAAATCAGACTATAAATTTCACATTGTTCTGAAGTAAAATCTAATAAATCTTTAGCTCATTAACAGCCTGAATTCCCCAGTGTCCTGATGTTGTGCTCTGCAACCATTTGAGTGGCTCCTGTGCCCATGCCAGCAAAACCTCAGCCAGCTGCTTCAAAGCTCACATGGGGTGCTAGGTCCAGTTTACAGTGCTGCTATAGAATCACCCAGATAAAAGGGTTGGGTAATTATTTGAGAAGAAGCTGCATGTCTTTCTCATGGTTCAGATATTTTTGGCATACAGGTTGGTAGGAGTTTCCTCAAGCACCTCTGCACTAAACGATCCAGTCTGGCCACATCCTGCTAGAATGAATTCAAGAGCATAAAATGAACATCATTTTTGACACTAACCACCTCTCTCTGGGAAGTCTCACCCACAGTTCAGGAGCAGTCTCCTTGCCCCCCTTATACACAGATTTCTTGGGAGGAGCAGGAAAAGTGGAAAGTTGTTGTGAAGCTCCAAGCATCCTGATGGCACTCAAATTTAAAACCATGTTCTGCCCTTCTCAGGCTGTGCAAGGAAAGATGCTAGTCAACCTGTCAGATAGTTCTGATCTGCAAGGCAGGGACCATTTCTCTGAGCCAACAGTGGGTACAGAAGCCTGAATGGAGAGTTAATAAAAGCTGTGGCTCAGTGGTGGCCAAAGAACATCGAGAGCAGGGTCAGGAATGAACACAGGAGCATCTGATAGCAGAACAAAGCACCTTACACTGAACTAATTAGACTGCTCAGTTAATGGCTTCTGAAGTGAAATACTTGTGATCAGCAGATAAAAACACTATTTCATTTCCTGAATGAAAAATAAGAGGTTTAGGAAGAGTCAAGTTCTTTAGCTGAGTAATGCCAAGTACTTCAGCTGAGCAATTCCTAGTCACACAGAGCTGCTTTTGCTTATTGAGAATCAGAGCCAGCACCCTGGAAGGGATACTGAAAACCTCATGAAGAGATGTCTTGATGGCTCTGCATGCCCTGATCTCTCTGCAGGACCTTCCATGGACACTGCTGGGGCACTGAGGCCAGCTGACCATGCCCCCAGGTCAGGGATGGAGGTGACAGATGCTACCTGAGATCAACACTGGGGAGAAAGTCTGTCCCAATGCATACAGAGATCATTTTCCTTGTCCTGTTGCAGCAGTTGAGTGTGGGAATGATTTCATAGCTTTAGCAGAAAACACTAGCATGTGTCATTTCAGCTTTCTATACCACATAGGGTAAGAAACATCATCAGGCAGTGAGACGGGACAAAAACACAGGAAGAAATCCAATGGGATGAAATCTAAAGGGACTTCTGCCCAACAGCAGCCTTTTCAGAGCTCTTGTGGAGGACATGGTCCAGCAGTGTGGTACTGACTGCTCTGGCTTCTGCTGTGCTGTGTTCCCTGCTGATCGTGAGGGTTCATCCAGAGAAAACCCTTGAATAGCAAGGTCTAAAAAGTAATACAAAAGTTTTTTTCAAGGTCTAAACTGAAAGGGTTTATAGACAACAGAAATCAGATCTTCTCTATCAGCTTTTTTGAACTGGTGAAACTAAAAATAGCACCTCACAAAAGCGACTCTGTTTTTCCTTTTTTTTTTTTTTTTTCAAAATGAAAACATTCAGTTTAAAATTAACTTGTTTTGACTGAGCAATACAAAGGCAAAACACAAAAACAAAATAGTCCACGTTTGGCACTCGTGTTTCTAGTCAAAACTCCTGTAAATATTGCCTGGGATGACGTGCCTTATTCTTCCTGGATTTGAGAGGCAAGCTCATGGAGTTTTGTCTTCCCCAGCTCTGAGTGAGTTCCCAGAGCAGTGGTGGCTGGTGGAAAAACAAACTAGACTTACTGTACACAGGCACCCAGCCAACAGTACCTGGAAAATTAAAATCATATTTTTCAGGGGAAATAGGCACAAGCCATGTGCTCAGCACTAATTCATTCTGCAAGCACGACCATTAGAGCTTAGAGGGTAAAAAGTGTGCTGGAGAGAGTGGAGAAAAATACTGTTTGTTGTTAAGTAGCTCGCTGACAATATCCTGAAGGATGATGTCCACCACCACCAGTCTTAGAAGCTTCTAGAGTGTGAAAGCTCCTTTAGTGGGTGATGAAGCTCATGGTGTCTCTGATGCTGCTTTGGATTGCTGACACACCAGCCTCCTTGAAGGTTCAGCCTTAGCTTGGCCACATTCAGCACTGTGTGGATCAAACTGTTCTACACAGCAGGGCAGGAGGACCCGAGTGATGGTCCCAAGGGGAGCTGCAGAGGATAGGAAGGTGCTCAAGCTAAAATGAGTGGGAAATATGAGGATATTGGGTCACTGGCTCTTCAGAACTTGAATGCAGTGTCCCTGCTCCTGAGCACTTGCTGGTTCACCCCACAACAACTTCAGGCAAAGAAAATGTGGCAGAGGAGATGAAGTCTGATGCCTTTTGCATTATTCTTATGGATCTGAGCTGAAGTTTCCTAAAGACAGTGAGAGGAGATGCCTCCATGGATATCAAAGCAGGGGATGCGTTTGTACCTTTGCCATGCTGCTGGATCACCCTGGAGACACATGGATGGGCTTCCTCTGCAAACTACTGCTGGGTCACTTGCTAGAGACCTGTTCATATATCAACCTCCCATCCCACACCAGGATCTTTCCAGTGAGCATGGACAGTCTTCCCACTGCTGTAAGCACTATGGAAAAAAAAACCAAACAAACAACAAAACAACAACAATTTATACCTTCCTTCTTTTGCATCTTCCTTGGTTTTTTTTCTCTTTACATAAACTATGCTGCTTTTTTTTTTTCCCCTTCCTTTCTTCATTCCCTCCCTGGTTGCCTTTTCCTTCTTTCATTTTTATCCTACTTCCCTTACTCCTTCCTTTCTTCCCCCCACTCATTTTCTTTCTTCCCTATAGATCAGACTTGATTCCCTGAACAGTAATATCTCTATTTAAGTACAGTGAAGAGCATCACCCTGCAAGCTCCATAGTGCCATAAAATATGATTAACATTAATAGGATTAAGGATGACCTGTGTTCTTCAAGATTGGAATTCATGCCCTTACAACTGCAGCATTAGGATTTTGATAGTAAAACGAAAGATTGGAAGTATAATGACTTAGGTGAAGACACCATTGTTCAAGTTAGAGAGATCTAATAGCCCAAGGAAGAATAAAAACTACATAATAATGAGAAATCATTTATCATGGAGGATAGAGTGAAAGAGGAAATAAACCTTTAAGTAAAAGAACCATGGAAATGAAAAAAAACATGTAAAAAACCAACCAACCAAATCAAACACCAAACAACAAAAACCAAACTAGGAGTATGTGATCCCCTGGAATAAAAACAAACTGCATTTGCTTGTTTGTTTGCTTGGATACTGTGATTTTTAAAATGAGGGATAATAGCATCATTTTACATTTTAGTATTGATTAGGTCTCTGTGTCTCAAGCAAATGTTTGTGATCCTTCACAATTAATTCCTGTAACTCAAGTTAAATGGAAGGGTTCATACTTACAGAGACACAGTAGTGTGTAGTTTGGGGTTTTTTTTGCTAAAGGAGTGATAAAAAGTAAACTGAATAGTCAATGAATAAGTAAAAGTGAAGAAAGGTCTTTTGTTCTTTTGACTAATCTTTGCATTAAATCTTTCTTTTTTTGGCAAGAAGTGGATATAGCATCAGTTACAGCCCTATCTGAATATTCTCATATTTTTGTAGGAAAGCCAAAGAATATACAGTTTATAGAAATCTCGAGAGCTGCTTCAGGTGAGATGACAGATACAGCAACAACTTCCTACCTCACCTTCCCCCTCTGCTTGACAGCCAAACCAAGCAAGGCAAAATGTGAAACTAAACAAAACAAAGCCACAGATGTATTCACAGCTGCACTTCGTATTCAAGAAGACAGCATGGCAAGGAATGTCTGCTACTGCCTGCTAAAATTCCCACTGCATGAAACAGAGGCACAATTTCACACACTACATCAAGTGCAATTGAAGCTTTCGGACTGGAGTAAGAAAAATATTTATCAGCAGTTCAAAAAAAGCTACAAGAATTAGAAATCTTTCTTTAGAAAGAGTAGAGATTTATTCTAAATGCCCAATTTAGAGAGATTATTCTTTTAGACTACAGTAGAGGAGTTGAACTCCTGATTTCCAATTGGTTTAGTTTAGCTGCTGGCCGGGTGGACTTCAATTTCTCCTTGTGGAGATACTGCAGTGACTTTATGAAACCAGTCAGTTTTTATGATATATGGAAATTTTCTACCTTGGAGATTTCCAGTCTCTTGTCAGGTTTTGTGACGACAGGGCAATGGTTTCAAAACTAGATGGATAGCTGAAGAGACATATGTACATGCGACTGTAAAAACTGATTTTTAGGGAACTGTATTAAGTTTCCTTAAAAAAACATTCAGAGACTGGAATCCAAAGCTCTTTTCTCCTTACTGAGTGGTTCTTTGCCTGGAGCAAATTTTACTCTTTTTTTTTTCCAAGCAAGAATCTGGACTCTACAAACATCACAGTTTATGTTGTGTTCATGTCAGCGTTACTCATTTCAGGATGCTCCAGTGAGTAAAATAAGAAATACCAATCCTAATTTTAGTCTCAGCATAATAAAATTCTAGTGTAGGTAGAAGGTTTGAAACCCACCTGAGAAGCACCAAGACTTCTTGCAAGATGCCAAGACACAGAGCTAGAAAACAGATCTACAATGAATGGTGAATTAGATCAGAACTTTTTAAGGTTCTCCCATTTCAAAATAAACCTGCTTTTTTTTTTGGCCCAACTGCTGCCTGGCAACTAAAGCATGTGGTTAAATAAGAGCACATGAGCAGCCTGGTTAAATTGCTTACCTGCCTCCAAAGAGGAATGAGCTTTAGGAACTGGAACCCTTAAATTTAACAATATTAAAATTCTTTTACAAGAAAAACAGAGCTTAGTGTCTAAACGAAATGAGGTGAAGGATTGGCAATAAGAATTTGTTTTATAGAAAGAATGACATTATAAATAGCTGTAAGGGACTTTAAAACATTGACATTTAGCTTGTTCCCAGGTTTTCTTTTATGTGTTTTAGGGGGGGACCTCATCAATGTCTATCAATATGTTAAAGGTGAGTGTAAGGAAGATGGAGACAGACTCTTCTCAATGTCATCCAATGACAGGACAAGAGGCAATGGGTGCAAGTTGGAGCACAAGAGGTTTAGGGGAAACACAAGGAAGAACTTTTTCCCAGTGAGGGGGCCAGAGCTCTGGAACAGGCTGCCCAGGGGGGTTGTGGAGTCTCCATCTCTGGAGACACTGAAGACCTGCCTGGATGACATCTATCCTTCTTTCTACAGGAATGTTGGTCTCATGTAAACAAACAGGAGATGAAACTTGCAGGGTGTTGCAGGTTTTTCTTTGATTTCAGCTCAGTATTGTGATATAAAAGTCACTAGTTGCTTCTGAAAACCTGTTTCATGGAGAGGTGCAGCTCAGTGCTGTCACCACTGACATAAATATGGTTTTTGTGCTTTCCAAGCAGGCCCAAAAAAGTCACTTTTCACCTACAGTTTGTGAGCTGTTAGGTGAGCATTTGAGTAGTGGGAGCAACCTACCCCTGCAGTGATCCAGCGATTGGAAATGCTTCAAGGTCTTCAATCCAGTTAAAATACCTGCCCAGAAGAAATCCTCAATCCAAGCTGCAGCAAGCAGGCTCTGTGGAGGGAAGTTATGGAATGGGTAAAAAAGACAATCTAGGCAACTAGACAATCTTTGACAACTGGAGAAGGAAATACCTTTTGTCTCACTGTCATTTATGTGCCTGCTGGCTTAGTTTCTGGCTGGCTGGCAGAAGAGACCACCCACTCTGTGGCACATGGCCACTAATTTTGTGGAAACTGGGGGGTGTTGATGTGCTGAGGTTGTGCCACTGGCTTCACAGCAGGAGGGGAGCACTGGTTTCTTCTCACAGGACTTGATCCAAAGCCTACTGAAGATGATGGGAATGGCTTTGTTTTCTGTAGGTTTTTGAGCAAGCTGATAAGAAAAGTCCAGTATGATGGTGAAGAACAAGCCTTCAGAGCCCTTGACTTGCATCACAGATAGGGTGAAGGTTTTTGCTAAACCAAATAACCATTCTAATTTCATCTCCGCTAGAAAAAATAGGAAAAATTAAATGCTTGCCATATGGTGAAAATATGTTGAGCTTCAAAGAAGCAGAAATAATTAAACACAACTATGAAAAGTTTTTTTAGGTTTGAATAGTATGCCAGTTTCAATATCATAAAACATACAGATATAATCCTATTAAAGGGCATTTGGAAAAAGAAGGAGCCCTTTCAATCATGCAAGCTCTTAGGTCACATTTTTCACCTGCATATTTACTTTCATTTTAATCAAGACTGCTCTAATCAGGAAACTGGGTAACATTTTGTGTAGCCTTCAATGCACATCAGCTGGTTCAATTTCTTCTACAGGTAATGACAACGTGAAACAGCCTTTGAAGGTAAAGGACTGAGAAGTTAAAAACAAATAAACATGTTCTGCAACAGTGGGTTACTTTAGAACCAAAAGGAATATTTAAAGCAAAGATGCACCCAAGACCTCATGAGGAAAATACCCTTCTCTGGAAGCTCGTTCCTGAGTTTTACTAAGTAGGGTCTGACAGTAGGATTGGACTCAGGTGTGTTTCTCACCAGGTTTCAAGCAGAGGGATTTCTGAACACATGAGATGAATGTTTGCACTACCTCCTTGTGCTTTCCTGGCCATGAAGGTGGACCAGACTTCTTGAGTAAAAAATGGAAAACCTAACCCAAAGAGCAAGGAAAGCATTTCCACACTTTTATTCTTTCCCAGACATGAAGAGCTCTCTTCCAGTCCTAGACCTTTCAGTAACTACTTCTCCAGAACAAAAGGCACTGTTGCTTCATGTCCTGTGGTGAATGGAGGGTTGTGTCTGATGGTAGGGAGGAGTTGTAGCACTGTACAAGACTTGGAATGTTTTCTTACAGGGTTCCTTTGAGTTCAGGGCCTTTCTAGACTTGCTCTTTTATTTATTCATTTGTTTTTCTAGCAGTTAAAATGACAAGCAAAGCATTTACCCTTTCTCCTTGATTATTCCTGTTGCTTATTTTTATGGGAAGGTACAGAGAGACCTCAAGCAGAACACTGTTGCCTTAATATAGGTGACCAAGATACAAAAGCACCACTTCTGTCCCAAACAGTTCACAAGCTAATTTCTCATTTTCATTAAAAGGTTCACCTTTGCCATGTGCAAATTGCCAACCTTCTAGATAGGCTACTGTCTACTCAATATGAAACCTCCTATCTGAACACTAGTCCCATAATAAATAAGATAAATAGGCTTCAAGATAAAGCTGTATTTTCCTTGTATATTTCTATCATGCTCTGTCAGTAATTCCATCACTAAGGCCACATTCCTGCCACTGCTTTTCCTCAGGTTTGGATCTTTGTTGATTTAAGTTCAAGCATTTGCACAGAAGCACATCCTCTGCTGAGGCCAGTGGATTTAGTCTAGTTGTACCCACAGCATCTTCCAGCTCTCTATGAGGATATTTGGTGCTCTTTAGGTTAAAGTGACTGCAGATGTACAGAATAATTTATTATTGATGTTAAATAACAGCACTGAGAGTTCAGCAAATCCTTCAGGAAAGAACAACTGTGCATCTCTTCCTCAGCATGCACCAAACAAAGAGCTGCACTGTTTGTCCCAGCAGCACAAAAAAAGTCAAGTTCCTTAAAACCTCAGTCAAAATTTTTCCTTCACAAAAGGAATTTTCAAACGTGTCTCTTGAATATTCATTTGGGTGGTCTATCTCCCACAGGGCATGCAGTGCTTGTGGTTTGTTTAGAAGAGGGAGTGCAGTCACACAGCTTGTGTACTTGCTGTTGTTTTGGGGTTGGTTTTGTTTGGGTGTTTTGACTTTTTTTTTTTTTTTAATGAGGAAAAATGAACTACAATTGAATATTTCTTTCCTTGTGAAAACAGATTGATTCACGATATAAAAATTATTGAAGTACTCAGGACAGTTCCTTCAGTAATCAGTAACTTGTTTTATGTTTCTGTTTGAATACATATAGGGTCAGTATATTCTCTTCTGATAATATTAGGGACATTTGCATGGTTTTGTATCATTTACATCGGTTTGGAGCTAAACATGTTGCACAAGGACTAATGCTTTTGTCCATGCTTGGTATTCTGCATGGCATTTTAAACAGAGAGGGCCAAGATTGAATGTCCAAGGTGATGGAGGTATCTAAAAGGTAAATGTCATGGGATAAATGAAAACATTAGCTGGGTGTTGCTGCCACACTCCTCTGTGCTTCAGACCATTAGGTTTTCTTATTCAAATAAACCTTAGAAGTGTAAATTCTCCATAGACAGTGAGTAGGGTCATGTTGTCCAAAGCTACCCTTTTTCTATTGTCCTTTGGGATTAAGCTGCATTCATTCAGGAATACTTGATCTTCAATAGATATAGTCAGAAAATCCCTAAAAATTAAAGTCACCATTTTCTGGCATATATCAATGTGACCACAATGGTACTGACTGGCAGTTTTCACACAGGGTTGAAGAAACTATAACAAGCACTGGTCAAACCTTATGACATCTTATTAATTAACTCCTTCTTCAAATGAGCAGCACAGATCATATGAATTTTGTAAGGTCATATAACAAATAAGAATAAAACTCAAGTCTCAGCTCAATGACTCATCTGATTTTACTTGCTAGCAAAGCAGAAAATCACTAGAGCCTACTTTCTGGGGAAGTTCACATGTGTCTCCTCCAGTTCTCAGTTTGTTTCATTGGCTGTTTAGGATGAGAGAAGACCATGGGTTTCTAGATAAAGTATGTAAACTACTGACCTAACTCTATGAAACAATCAGGGAATTAGCAAATTAGAGGGGAAAAATAAATTAAAAAAAAAAAAGACAAAAATTAACATTATCAGCCAATATTGGATGACAATTAGTAGTAAAGACTAAATAAAGCTAAGATAGAAGGGATCACAGAATGATAGGATGGTAGATGTTGCAAGGGACCTCTGCAGACCATTGAGTTCAGGACAGAACTAGAGCAGATCACTCAGAAATGCATCCAGACAGGTCTGGACAACTTCCCTGGGTAGCGTATTCCAGGCTCTGTCACTCTGACAGTAAGTAAGTTTTTCCTCATGTTCAGGTGGAACTTCCTGTGTTTCAGCCTGTGCTGACATTCTGAACAACTATATTTAATTTTTTCACACACTTGACTGTTGGTGAGAAACTCCTGCATTTGCTTATAAATACCTAAATGATAGTTATTGTTTCCATTGTTGAAACACTGAAATCCATTGTTTCTATGAGGATCAAAACATCTAAAAAAAGCCCCAAATATGGCTTCTTCCTTCTACAAACACCATGAATTATTTCCATTCACTTTTGGAAACAAAAAAAATAAATAAAGGTTTGAACACTGTTCTTAAGTGAATGGGTAATTTCAGAGCTGGTCTCTAAAAGTCCTGATGATGTCCCAGGTTCCACATGTTACTAAGAGGACCCCTTCTCCATAGCTGGTGGAATTAACTAGAGCTTCCAGCATAAAGATCTGTAACCCTCAAGAAGCAACCAGAAATTCTAGACAGATACTGACTGCATCTTGTTTTGTGGAAAACAGACACAGAAATAAACTAGAATAAACTAAATGGCTAACTTCAACTGAGAGTTTAGAAGAGAAATTAGAACTGAGCATCTCTATTAACAGAGGAGGGAAAAATGTATATTCATGCTCAAGAGAATCTCCCATTAACAGTAAGGCACGCTGCACGTATTTTCTACTAAAATATTACTTAGGACTACATCAAAATAAGTCTTAAGTAGTGGGCTTGAAGGTATTTGGGGATCGGAATAGAAAGTTCTATGAACATAAATCTGTAGTTGGCAACTGTCTAAAAAAGAAAACCCAATGTTAGGGAAGGAAGAGAGAACAAAAGAAAGAACGTGTTTTGTGCCAATTTATCAAGCTGGTGTGTGTGAATCTTGAATGACAGCTGTAGTTTTAGTGTTTTCCTGTCTCAGAAGGAAGATAACAGAAGAGAAAAGGTCCTTTTATGTGTAGGATAATCCAGGTAAGGCTGGATGCTGCCTGGAGAAGAGATGACAGGATGGCAGCAGAGAGCACATCTGCAGCAGTCTGGATGCTCACTGTTGTTCCCAGGTAGCAAGCAGGTAGCAGGTAAAAAGGAAACTCTTCTCCCTGCAGTGTGCAGCTCTGTTGTGGAAGCCCTTGCATGTCAAAAGTCTTCATGTGTTAAAAGAGAGGCTGCTCAAATTCACAGAAGAAAAGTCAGAGGAGGGCTGAGGAAGCCCAGAGGAATTAGATATGAGTTCTGGGAAGTCCCTAGGCATCAAATTGTTGGAAGTTAGAAAAATACTTGTAAGAAGTACTACCAGTGCCTTGCTCTGCTCATTAAGTCTTTTCTTTCAGCCATAGTTGGAGACAAGGTATTGAGTTAACTGGACCTCTAACCTGCCACAGCTACTCTTGTGTTATGGTAGATTCCCTTCAGTCCTGTAACAACCACCTCAATTGCCTGCATAAAGAAGTGACATTAAAATACTTTGACAGTGCCTATATTTTTTAAACTGAAATTTAGCAGCTGTAAATATGGGGCACCATAAACCAGTACTCTGGGATTTACTGTCCACTATTCTTCACACAGCAACGATCACTGAATTAGCTGCAAAAATGTTCTGTGAAGGAAGGGCTGTAATATCCAGACATAGGAATACGGTTCAGAAAATGAGCTGCATAGATCATCAATTGCAGTCCCCTAATATTCTAAAGACTATGTCATATAATCCCTTTTATAAACTGTTCAGGCTTCATTATGATTAAATTTATTGGCGCCCATTTTTCCTGGAAGGCTATTCTAGAACTTCACTGCTCTGCTGATTAGAAACCTTTTAATTTCCAAGTGAAATTTAATATGACAAGTTTATACCATTCTGAAGAAGTGTTACAGTTGCTCTCCACACATACAGCACAGAGCAAATACCAACAAGGGAAAAGAGCAATTCAAGTTAAAAACAGTAATAACACCGAAGTGTTTCTGGCCAAGCAGTTTCCTCCAATTTTAGATGCAGATCCCACTGCAACCTTTAATTCTTTGGTAATAAGCTACTACTGGGGGAACTCAATCTATTCTGATCAGCTCTGTTTTATATCCACAAATGCATATTAACCTCTTTCCAACTAATGAATCACTGCGTCTGTCATAACTCTAATGAACAGATTTCTTTCTGAGGGTGTTGATAATCTAAAAGTGCTCACTTGTTTTTCCTGCCTTGAATTACACTGTAACTGTAGGAACATCTCCAGAGAGTTTATCTACAGAGATTGAACCGGAGACCTCTGGATCTGAAAAGCAGGAGTGTTGCCATTTGCAGCCTGAGGAGCAGCTGTGTCAGCTCAAAGGGAAGGAGCACTCCCAGGCTTCTGTGTGTGTGACCTTCTGGAGAGGTTCAGCCCGCAAGGCTCTGGTGAGGGTTGCCCCAAGCCGTGGCTGCTCAGCAGCAGTTGTGCAATGTCTATTTTGTGTCTGATTCCAGGCAGCCACCTTTTGTGGGACGAGGACTGTGCCTTCCCTGTATGGCACATAGCCCAGGAGAATGCTGGTCTTCACCAAAACCTTTCATCACTACCAAAACAGAAATGGAAGTGGTGCTCCTGGATTTAAAACCATGACTTTGTCATAGGCACTTCTGATGTTCCTCCAAGCAAAGTAAGGAGAAATGGGTCGCTCAGTGCTCCCCCAAGCAGAGTGCAGTACACAACACCTTCCCACAATCACTGTGAGTTAATGACTTTTAATTATAGTTCCTAAAATATACAAAACAATTACCAGGCTATCTACTCTTTCTCTAGGAAAAGAGAATAGTTGTTTTCTCACCATGAGCTTCAACAATATATTGTTTGTCGTTCCATTTCTAGTCATAATTAAAGGCAGCCAATTTTGGAGGTAACACCCATTTCAGTACCACTTTAGCACAGAATTACTGGGCAGAATAGCAACCTCCAGAAACCAAGGAAACACAGTTATGTGACTCCTATCTCACAACAGTTAATTTGAATCATTTGCATTCAAATCTCATTTCCTACAGTTTATACTCCCTTTGTGCCCCACTCCAAACCCATTCTTCTCTATGGTTTACTTATTTTACTGATGGTGTCCAGATTCAGTCCCATGGTGTCACAGGGATGGTGACAAACTAGGCTGGACTTGTTGATCTCAAAGGTCTATTCCAGCCTCAACAATAATTCTGTGTAACTATCCTGCACGTTTAATCTGACAGATCACAAACTCCTTTTGCTGAGAGGGGATGTCTTTCCTTTTATTGGTGCATCAAAGCACCAATAACTCTAGAGTGTCACTCAACAGAGAAGGCTTCAAGCCTCCTTGTTTCCTATTTTGATAAAAAAGAAGCAGTACCTACATAAAGTACTGGTAGTTGCAGGCAACTTTTCACCTTCTTCTAGAGAGAGATTTTCTAGGCTCAGATCCCAATCCTAAAAGAAGTAGATTATAGCAGTGTCTTTCATTAGCAAAACTAAGGGAATAAGAATAGGCAAGTGCTACCAATTATATTTCAACACAAAGCAGTACCCACTTCAGCATAAGCTAAAGGCCACAACTCCATTGTTAACAGGGGTGTTCTCACAGAAAAGCTTTGAACACACTGGGAACAATAAAGAGAAGATGTCTCGCATGTGCAATTACTCAACACATCTTTAAAACTGCAAACACTTGTTCACATGTGGTGAAAATTAGAGCTGTGAGCACTTGGGAAAAAAAATCCCACCTGGCAGGCACACTCTTTTTTTTTTACTTTAGATTTTTATAGGAGCTCTCAGCTTGTTGGTCCAGGGAGAGCTGAACTACAGTCAATGGAGAAAACTGTGAGAGAAGCAAAAGAAGAGAAGAAGAAAAAAAGAAATGTACTGGTTTTGTCCTAAGATCAATACGTTTTTGCCTCTCCCAGTCTGGTTCCCTCTCATAAAAAGAGAGGAAAAGAAAAGGAGAAAAACAAACATATCTAGGTCTAAATATAAATATTGACAGCTCCTTGGCTTCTTTCTTTACTGGCCTGAATTGGTGTGGAGTTTGCAAGCTTTTCCACCCTACCCTACAGGTGGGTTTGCTCAGCAGCTTTCAACAGGTCTGAGCTGCTCTAGGAAAATGGAGCAGGATCCAATAATTCTATAAGAATTCATTCCTTCTGTGCCTTGTAAACATTGGTCATGAACTCCAATAGTCACAATGAGCTAATATCCACTTGGACAAACACTGTAGTTCGTGAGTACCAAGCACCAGCTAGAGCTCACATTCAGAATATTATTTCCACAGGACAAAAAACTTGAAACAAATTAACTGAGGAGCTTAGAGAAGACTCTGGCCTTATAATAGATCCTCCGGACCATATTTAAATACACCAAGAACTGGAGTCACCTGGAAATCTGCTAGGATGCCATGACAAATCATGCTAAATATAATCATTATTCTGCATATCATCACTGTGTCTCCACTCCTGCTACAATCATAGAGAAAACTTATTTCCTCGCTTGGTATCACTTTCATATTCAATATTCTAGATGTTCCTAATACTATTTTGTCTCTCTATGTCTTGATTTAAGTGCTGAGAGTAACATAAGAACACCAAACAATATAGAAAAAACCCAATGGACATTTGGCTGTTGCAATTGCCCTTCTCCCAAGTCAGCTCCAGAAGCTTGGGCTTAGGTGTCATAGCAGACACCTAAAGGAAGAACACCCCTAGAACAAGAAACCATCAAATGGGGAGATCTTTATTCCACTGACTATTTGAACTGGAAAAATATTTTGGGATTGGAAACAGTTATTTAAATAGTTATTAAAATGAAGACTTCAATTTTCCTGTAGGAAAGCTCTCCATGATGATCTCATACATTTGATCCCTTTGTCTGGCTGTTGTTTAACATCTATTGCCTTAAGCAAAGATGAGAGCTGGCACTCACATCTTTTCTGTAGAAAGGCATTAGTCAGGTAGAGACACCAAGCTCTTGGTTTTGGCAGAGAGTTCCATGTTAGAGATGCACTGATGAGTGTGAACTTTTCCCCCACATCACTTCCATGTAAATACTCTGACAAATTAATTAGTGCCTTCAGTGCAGCTGGATTTACTGCCACATACAAAATGACACTTTAAGAAGTCTCTTAAGCCTTTTGAAAGCTCTGTAAGGAAGTAAAGAGCTATATGGAGCTTAGCTGAGATGAAGATGGGCATTGTGAGCCAAAAAGCATGGAAAGTGTTGACAGCCCAAAGAAAGAAGGTAGCTGGAGAACGGATGAGATTTAACCAATATTTTTCTGGTCCATCCAGTGCCTTGTTACAATTACCCCTTAAATTTTCCTTAGGGACTCATTGCAGTCCAGATAGCAATATCTGTCCACCACTGGTCTTCCTTTCTCTCTTCTAATGACAAAACCCTGAGAGCCAAGCATCGTTCCAAACACACTTCCTTGTAATATAATAATGTTGGAGTAACATCTGTGGCAGACAGAGGGAATTTGACAGGTTCTGTTAGCCAGAGAATCTAAAAGTATTGCTCTGTTTCATACACCCAGCCTGTTGTGGCACAGGCAATAAACACAGTGATAGGAGAGCTCTAACAGCCACCATTAAACCACACCACTGCACAACTTGTATATTGGGACTAATTAAGTGACAAAAAAGTTAACTTCTGTACTGTTACTTCTCCACAGTCTGCCACTATTTATTACATGCTATAGCACACTTAGCTGTATCAAAGGCAGAGGCTGAGGCTTTCTGACAAGGCTAATGCTTGTTCCATGGGAAGGTGCACTTATAGATGTAAAAAAGGCCATGCCTAGTTCCTTGGGAAATGGAAAATCCCAACTATAAGCTTTTTTTTTATCTGAGATTTTGGTATAGAAAGAGCTTTAAGCACCGATTCTTGCCTCCAAAGTGATGACATACAGAGGGAGTCATGTTACTTCCCCTGAGACTTGTTTGTAATGCCAATTTACCAAATGATGTGGCAATTACATTGACTTTGGTCACATACAAAACTCGTTCTTGAATGTGGTTATATTGCTAACATCTGTTGTTAGCATTAAGAAAAATTTGCATTGCTGAAAACTAAATCCCCATTAAAACTCAACCCTTAGAGTCTTAAAATATTAAATAAGAAAAGCAGTGCCATTCAGGAATTCTGCAGACAAGGGCCCTCTGTGTTGTTGGGTTGGTTTTTTTCATTAATTTTACAAGTTGAAAATGTAAATAGATCACAAGACTTGATATTATGCAGCACCAGAAGAAATTTCAAGCTTAACCAGCAGCATTTTTTTTTTCCATGTGACATTTGAAGATTGTGGCTCAGAACCTAATATCAGGCATGCTGAAAGATTTTGGAAATATATCTCTGCCAACCAAATTGCACTAAAAAAAAAATAAATAAAAGATTGTTTCTTTGTAAGAACCTTAGAAATGGATCTTTTCAAATAAAAAAAAAAAAAAAAAACCAACAGGGAAACCTCTGCATCAGCAGTGCTCATATTTCAATGCCTTTCATTTCTCTTCTGTTTGGTTTGGTTTTTTTCCCCACATCCCACTTTTTCCTTCTAAATCACTCTCTGTAAACAGCATCTCTTTAATGGAGGCTTTGGTAATGGAGCAATTAATTTATTTCTGGTGTAATGCATGACAGATATTCCTTCTAACTGTGATGATTTACTGTTGGTTGCCTGACTTGTCTGTTAGTTGTCCAAATAGAATCCAAAACAAGCAGCATGGTACCAACACTGTGGGATGGCATCTCCACTGACCCTGCCAGAGCAGGGAATGGCAGCAGGGAACAGACACCCTCCAGTTCCCTGCAGAGATGCACATAAAGCACTGGCAGGACTGGTTGCATCAGCTGCTCTGTGCCTGGCAATCCTCCCCCAGGACAGGAGCTGCTGCACATTCCCCTTGGAACAAGCAGGATGGGCTAGGGAAGGCTGGGCTAAGGCAGCCACAGGGTTTTCTCCCTGCTCTGGTTATGCTTATCAGGAAGGGTGCCTCTTGATTGCCTCTATATTGAATTATATAGAAAGAAATATACTGTAAAGGGGCCTTGAAGTTATATTTTCACTTTCACCCCACTGGAATAATTCAGTCCTTGAAATCAGAAATGCAGCCAGCACCCCCTCTGAGTACCAAGTGGAGCCCTGTGCTGGTGCATTTCATTCACAACGTTTATCCCAGGCCAGCAAAATGATTGCCCATCTCCCTAAACCACATCCCTGCAAAGGTGCAGCTCCCAGCTGGAAATGCAGACTGCTCTGGGGCTGCCAGGCAACCACACAGGTTATGATGACAGCCCAAAGAGAGTCTAGAGCAGGGGGAGACACCCCAACAGCAGGAAAAAGACCTACTGTGCACATTTTCTTCATGAAGTCAAAGAGAAATGAATCATTCTCAAACAGTAGACATCTAAAAGTTGGATGGAACAATTTCTAAATATTAGTCAGACCAAAACCAACACACTGCTAAAATAATAAGGGTATATAAGAAACCAACAAAAACCAGGAAATTCAAAGCTGAGGCTAAAATTCCACTCTTAATTTAGGACTGTTTTCTTTTTTAAAGAATACTGTTCAACTCGGTTGGGGCCACATAAGGTTGTTTTCTTAAGGTTTTACAAAAATACACACAAATTCAAACTTGGTGCTTTTTTTTTTCCTTTTTTTTTTTTTTTTCTTTTTCCCTTTGCAAATATAAAAGGAATAAACTTTTAGGGCTTTGAATTTGCGATGTGTTCCTAGTATAACTGTTTCAGTCACAGACCACATCTGCATTATGCTGGGTTGCAACACACAGAGTAAAGACTCCTGTCCCTGGAGATTATGGTCAGGATGACAAAGGGGAGCTGATGAAAGCAGAGCAGGGAGAACCAGACCTAATGATGTTGTCACAGCAATGATGCATCGCTAGCACAGTTGCCTGCACAGGGGATTTAAACACCAGCAGTGCTTCTCAAGAAGGGCAGGAAGAAATGTAGGTTAGAGCAGCAAAGTAATTTTCTTTGAAGAAAGATAAGGTCTTTCTTGCTAGCACAGACCCAGGGTTTAGGAGAAATAGGTGCTAAATAAAGCAGTATAAACACCAGAGGGGTATTTCTAAGTTGGTTGAGAGGGGGGAGGAGAAAACAGTTCAATGATTCTCCATTCCTCTTTGCTCCTGAGCTAAAGGAATTTTGTTTGTATTCACTCTACAGTTTGCAGGCTGATTTGTATTTATCTAAGGCCAGACACAGGTATGTTTACTCCCGTTGAACCCTACATTAGTTTGCAAACAATCCAACTGGATTCATCAGGGCTGCTGTGAGCAGCAGGAATTACAGCAGCAGAACCTGACCCCAGCAGGGTAGCTCTTGAGATCTAACTGATAAAAGTCATTTCTCTTTTGCTTTCTCCCCAGACCTAAGCACTGCTTGGTACAGAAGCTGGATGTTACTGAAGCATGAGGATGCTTTTCAGCCCAGAACCATTACAAGATCAACCCCTGATAAGCAGAGGAGGCTGGCAGGGGGCTGCTGGCCACAGCAACGAGCTCTGAGCATCCCTTCAGCAGCCTCCTCCCCCCGTGAGGAGCATCTATCCGCTCCCAGGGGCTACAGAACCCTGTACAAAGGGATCCTTCTCTCCTGGACACAGTCACTGCTTGGGCCAGTTCTCCTCTGGGCCCTCGGAGCTCCCTTCTGCTGCAGCCTTTCTTTCTTAATTCCCCAGTAGAAAGCTGGCAAAGTATGTACATTTTGTTAAGAAAACAAATTTTGCATCTCTGTTCCACACCTGCCGTTATTATTGGGCTGAACTGACTCTGAAAAACATCAATACTTTGCCATTTTAGGAAAGGAATGGGGAATTTGCAATTAGGTTTCATTTTTAATTATAGAAAGATTTAAGAATAAAAAAAATATCTGTGACATGTCCTGAGGCTACCTGCATATTTTACTATTGAGTTACCTCTAATTTAGCCATTGAAGTGCAGGAAGAGAGTTGTTGCACTGAACAGCATGAAATGTCTGTCTTACTCCATCACTCATTGGACTGCTCCCCAGAACAAGAGCTACTTTTCATCCAGGTGTGTTTATGATGAGTAAACCTGACCAGATGTTAAGTCTCCTTTGTATTTTAAAGTGGTTTATGGCTCACATTAGTCAGCTGCAGAAGGACAGGTCGTATATATTCCTCTGGATATTATTGAAGAACATTAGAATACACATCTCTAAGGGAATCAGCTCTTTTTTCCTTCCAGAATAAATCACTGATATTGCAGAAGTAGTTTCAGAATTTCTAGGCATTACAAAAATTTGTTAACATTTTCAGAGGAATTTCGACATCCAAAACATCTGACAGCCCTGAAAATTCATCCTTTTGAGCAGGAATACTTCATTTCTCTGGGAATTGACACAGTGGAGCTCAGAGCTTGTCTGGCTCCACAAACCCTTATAACCACCACTTTGGGATTATTATTTAACTGCTGGAATTTCTTCAGTACTGGGACCAAAGAGGCACTTTCAAGCCTCCAAATAATTTGCTTTGCACACTCTTCATTGTTACAAAAAGTTGAGGATAGGAAGACCCATTTTGAATTTAAAGGAAAAAGCAATTTTCCTCTGGCTTTATGTAAAAAAACTACTGACTGGTAGGAGGCAAATCCTTCCTTTTCAGAGCATTTTGTTTTCATGGTGTCTTTTCTATGCCCTGGACTCTTAGAACACAGACTGGTGTCTCTCTCACCTTAGCTGGGAGCAGGAGCACCTCAGGAATATAAAAGAACTTTACCTACATCCTTACCACAGGGATCAGGCAATAAATAAAGAAAAATGTAACATGAAGTATGTGTATGTATATGAATAACATAAATTAATGTACACAGATTAAATAACTATTGAAAGAGAAATTAAATAAAAGGAATACTAATATGTGTCTTAGGCAATAATAACAGGTGTTCCATCTATTAGGGGAAATTCTTATTTAATTTAGGTAAATTGGAGAAATGAGATTATTTGCAAGTATCTCTGGGTATCTACAATGCAGTATAACTGTGTTGAGGTAAAACATTATATCCAAAGTGCTAAATCAGCTAAATTTTTACCATCATTTATTACTTTGCACCTAAAACATTGAAGGTTCCAAGACAAAATTACTTCCACGGGGTAGAAATTTAAGATTCATCCTAGCATTTTAGATTTTCTTTTCCTAAAATTATTTAACCATAAGCAAGCAATAGAAATCAACTTCTAGGGAATAAACCATGCAAATCATATTCAGGATAACAACTGATATTTGGAGATATTTTATCCAGCAAATAAATAAAACCAATTCTACTACAACCATCCAAACACCCTGAGAACAATTTTCACCCTGGCAGTTGTACAGGTGATGATACAGAAAAAGATGAAAGCAGATGTTTAACTTGAAGTATTGCAATAGTTACCCATTCTGCAGAAATATTTTGACAATTTAATCATATCGTTTCTTTTTCCTTTAATCTTAGAGAGGTTGGCTCTCAAATTAGGGCTTTATTGTTCTCTTTGTCTGCTGTTGACGAAAAGTTATGCAAATTACAGGGTCTCAAAAGCTTTGTAGATCCAGGGCTATTACTAGACAAAAAGCAAAATTAGCATCCTTAGTTGCTCTCACATAAGCACCAAGAAGCTTTAAACCTGAGGAGAGTGAGAACAAAGAATTAAGAGATGGTGAGCTGATCTCTGAGAACACATCAAGGAGACAACAAAATAGGGTTGTCAATTAATCCCGAATTTCTCAGAGGTGGGGGGGTTGAGGTAGTTTTGAGAGGTCTTTAGCTGTTACCTCATGCAGAGGTAACCCTTTCTAGATGGGTTGAACTTCAAGAACAACATTGTTCTCCAGACTGCCACCTTTAAATCCCAAAGCCGGTGCTCCTAACTTTGGTAAACAAGTTGCAACATCCTCCTCATTTGTTTCTTGTGTTTATTCCAAGAGGGAGTAAATCTTCTTCAAAGAAAACTAAACAAAGCGAAAGAAATAAATACCATTGGACTAGAATTTACTGGTTTGACTGCTCTTAATTTTCTAGAGTTTGCATGAGGTTTTGAGATCTCTGATTGCTGTTAAATGTAGCAAAGGTGACCTGGCAGACGGTCTGCCCACCAATCAGCACAATGGAGCTGGAGCACTGAGAATACATTAGTATTTCCCTTTTAATATTATAATTTTATTAACTTAAAGAACATGCTTTGAAATGGCGCCAGGAATTCTCATTAAAACCCTAAAATGAGTGAGACAGAGATGTGGCTGTTCAAGCAGTTCTTAAAGCCTCAAGATGAAAGCACTGAAAGCTTGGACCCTTTGGAGACCTCTTGCCTCCAGCCTGGATGCAAGGGATTGTGGGGGAAAAGGGCTTTGCTTATTCCCACTGCTCTGAAAGTTGTTGGAAAGAGAGACTAGCTTGTGATGTGGTTCAGCACAAATGCCTGGGAGATCACTGCGGGTCATTTTGAGGTCAAGGGACTTGCTGAGGTAGTTTGATGTTCATTAGAAGGCTAACTCGGAGATAGAGACATCAGGAGAGTGGCACTTAGAGATGGAATTTATTAGAGGCATTCCCATAAAACCAATACCAAGGGAAGCTACTGGATCCAGCAGGTTCAGATGTTAGCAAGATTAATATGCCCTCTTAGAAATATAAAACCCACGTGTGACTAAATCAATATCCACATAAGGGAAAAGGAAAGTAGCCACAGAGTAGATGTAGGGGATTCAGAAGATGCAGTAGAACACTCTGGATCAAGACACACTTCCCACCTATGGATTATTGGTCAGAAAAGGTGGAGAACATCTGCTCAAAGGAAGATGAAGGATCTGTTCCTGGGTGACAGGTCTAGGTGATCCTGCTCAGGCAGGGGGTTGGACTAGATGATCTTCTAGGTCTCTTCCAACCCCTAATATCTATGAATCTATGAATATGAAAGGTGTAGAGTTCCTCCTGCTGTGGCTGGTAAGACAGAGCTTCAAGCACAGCCCAGACTTTACCATGTGTTCTAAGCATTGCTGCCAATCCCACACAACATATTCTTTGTGTTAAGTGCTTCTCTCTGCATGGAGACTTGTTCTCCCAATGGTCAGACTGGGGACTGGGCCAGTCTGACACATACTGGGGATTCTTTTTCATACAACCCAACATATAGGGGGAAAAAAAATTGCTCAGTACCCACTTTTCCCTCTGACATGAAGACAGAACACTGAGCCTAGCAACCAGAGGAATCCTTTCACTCGAGGAGAGAGATCAAATCCACAGGAAACTAAGTTAATCAATACAAAAATCAATCAAATTAACAAATTAGATGGCAAACCAATTTTTCAGACTGGATGCCAACCGTGTCCTAGGATGCATCAAGAGTGTGGCCAGCAGACCAAGAGGTGATTCTCCCCATTTACTCTGCCCCTGTGAGCCCCCACCTTGAATTCTGCATCCAGTTCTGGTGCCCCCTCCATAAGAGGGACAAAGAGATGTTTCAGTGGTGAGCAGGTCACTGACTATTCCCTCTTGCACTGTGAAGGTCTCATTCTGCCTCCCTCACCCCCCATCTTGCAGCTGTTATGGAACAACTAGTTGTACTGTTATGAGTGTGTCTGTGTCAGTTCAGCTATTTTCCCAGTAGTATCTTCTGAGAAATGTTTATACAAAAAGAAAATAAATTGATTATTTACAGGTTATAAATATATGATTTGATAAAACCACAAACTATTTCCCTGGCAGTCTGGGGCAGGGTTTTCCCCCTGTTTGCACACATGCTGGGGGTTGGTATCTGAGCAGGCAGCACCTTTGGGACTCCTCTTACATATGTTTTCCAAACATTCAGCAGGACTGAGTCTTAAACATTTGGTCATACTTTCTAGGAAAGCTAAGTCCTGAGTATTTGATCATACTTTCTAGGAAAACTAGGGACAAAATGGGAGGTTGTCAGTGGCTGCCTTTGGTGTTTTATTCCAACAGAGCTGCTGTTCAAATCTCTTCCTTTGAAGCAAATCTGACATTTTTATTATTTATTCATTTTATTTCAAGTTACTTTTGTGGTTGATCTACAATATTGTTTCTAAAGTAATATTATGGAAAGACAAACTTTTAATAATTGTCTAAATTCTGTAAATCTACTACTGAAGTCAGAAGAAAACTTCAAATAATTTAAACGTTTTGAATTATTATGATTTTATCACCAGTGTTAACCACTGTTCATGTGCCATTCATTTGGAGTGTAAATAAAACTCATATCCTAAAGAGACTATGGGTAGTCTATTTTTTCACAGAAGTCTTTTAATTTGTGTGACCATTAATTTTTAAGTGTTCATTGATGAAATACATCCTTATTCAAAGTTAATAAATGGATTAATAGCTGGGATAATGAGAATTCTGGTAAGACAAGAAAATATCAGAAGGGAGAAAGAAGAAGGGGGAACTTGAGAAGTTAATGATCCATTAAAGTAAATCCTGGGTCAGTTTAGATCCTGCATGGTTCATTACTGCATAATAAATTTAACTGAGAGCCATAAAAACCCGGGAGGAAGCAAGAGAGGCTTTGGTTAAATTCACTGGGTAGGCATTTAAGATGCTTCTTAAAGGTTTTCAATTGTATCTTACTGTAAGAAAACTTTCTAGTGTTGAAAGAATTTTAGCACACAAATGAAAGCAAAATATCAGCTTTTAAACAAGAGGCTGGCTGGGTGTGTCATGTAAGCTGCCACATCTGCATAATGTTCAGGAACCTCAGAAAGAAATAAGAATTGGGAATCCAAAGTTCCATTATGCCACCAATTAAGCTTAAAACAATAGCATAATAAGACTTGGTGCATGAAATACAATTCTATGTGGGGAAAATAAATGGTGTTGTCTGGGCCTGAGAGCAAAGGCAAGGTACTTCTCTGCATGAGGTCTTTGCTGGAGGGTGCCTGTGCTTCACAAACATGCCCCACAGATTGCTGCTGATGTCCTTAATGGGCTGAACGTGCAGTTCAGACCAGTTAGATTTGGTCCTGGAGCTTTTCCCACTGGGATCTCAACTGGAGAACGTGTTTATGTCTCCAAATTGAGTTTGCACAGCACAGATATTGATGAATGACTCCCGAGGATGCCTTTCTAGCAATGACAGGGGCACAGCTGCACTCTGCATTGGTTGAGCTGGGCACGCTGCACCAACCCCAGTGCCCTTGCTCTCTGATACCCTACCCAGAACACCTATTTACAGGTGTTGTGAGGTGTGCACCAGACGTTAAAGCAAGTTCAGGCATGGCTGGCCTGACAGGAGCAGAGGAGCTGTTGCATTGAGATCTCTTTCCCTGCATGCTTTTACCAATTCTCCACTTTTCAAAAAAGCTCCAAGATTTGGAAATGTTTTCCAGGATTTATATAGATCCTGAGTTGTTATCAGCAAAAATCTGATCTAGGTGTATTGCTGGCACAGAAAAGTTTAACCAAAAAGGCAATCCCAAACACTGCTAATTAAACAACACAGAAATCAGGGGTTTTTACAGCTCCAGACTGTTCTCATGGGCCTTTAGTTAACATTATTAAAGCCATACTTGGTTTAATTCCTTTTCTTTCCACGACCACATTAGATTATTGATGTATTTACAAACCAAGATGCTTTTCCTTTGTTGCAGACACGAGCCTTACCCAGCAACAGACCATATATCCAGAGCAGAGCTAACCAATATGAAGATGCAGAGCATATATTTAACATAAAGGTTGTTTCACAGACATCCAGCAGGACTGAAAGACAGCTATGAGGACAGGGATGAGGACCTATTTTTAAGCATCCACTTTTCTTTTAAGAGATGCTGCTTGGCATGAATTTTGGGACTACCTAAAAACAGTCAGTTTGGAAGAGGAACCTGATACAATAACAGGAATAACAGGAAAAGTTGGGATAAGATTTTAAGGACTGCCTGAAGCTGCTTCGACTGGGTAGGCAGACTGGTCCAAAACCAGCCTGTGGACGGGTAGGATTGCAAGTGACTTCAGCACGGGGTAGTAAGACAACAGAGAAAATATCCTTGGTGAAAGAGAAGGGAGGAAAATCCCTGGTCAGATCTTAACGCCCACATAATTGCTTCGGAAACGATCAAGGAACTTGTGAAGCTGGGGCTGAAAACTGGCCCACAGCTCCATTCATCTGCCCCACGTCCTCGGGATTATTTTTTCCTCTCAGCACACGTGTGCATCACTGTGAGGTCCGCCAAGAGAGCCTGAAAGGCTCATTCAGCCTTCAGCAAGGAAACCTTGGCCCAGGGCCACCTGGCTGATTTGGCAGGAAAGGAAAAGCACCGGCTCTCCTGGAAGGTTTCAGGAGACCTGGAGACAGCTCCAACTGAAATTTCAGACCCAAGCCTCAAAATGCATGGCCTGAGCATTGGGAGCACCCCACTCCCAACTGATTTGAATGCAGCTAATTAGGTAAAATGCATTCACAGCTAACGTGCACAGCTTGTGGAAAAAAACCTATATCTTATATATAGGAGCAGTTATGAATCCCATCTCCTGGTTAACAGAGGATCAGAATGAAAACTCTCTCTCTACTCCCCAAAGCTTTTTAGACCCCTGCACAGTGCATAATGTTGGAGCGGGGAGAGATCTGAGAAGAAAATGAGTGAAAGTTTGGTTCTACCTCACGGAATACCAAGAGCTAGTGGAAGAGCTGCTGCAGGGTTCTGCAGGCTTACAAAAATCCAAACCAAGATGAGCTGAAATGGGACTTTCTACAGTTCTTGGGGTATTTGTTCAGACCTGAATCTAGTACCACAATATCAAGTGATTACACTGCAATACAACCCCAAGGAAAACAAAGTGTATAATTTTCCACTCTTTAAGCGAAATTGCTCAGATGTATCGAACATATTCTGATGCAAAAATCATTCTTACTTCAAGTTTAAAATGATATGAAACACCAGTGTTGAATAATTAACATATATAATCAGAGTGCTTAAAAGTACTGGGTATGATGGGAAGTTGTATGTTTTGATGAATGAACAGAAGTATCACAAGTGACACAGAACACTCAGCCATGCAGTGTGTCCTCCTGTGCTGGCTCTCCTCAGAAAGAAGTGGCCAAAGCTATTTTTAGAGTTAAGTATACAAACAAAATATTATTTTTATCCATATAGAGACTGTGAATATGTATTTCAGAATTTTATATATGTACAAGGGGGCTGCTTTCCTGCTCATACCCTGGTTGATCCAAACACAACCACACAACGCAGCCTTTATGTTTTCAGCAAGAGCTATTTATATCTCAAGACACCTCACTGGGCAGCACTTTGTCTGTTATTCTTTCCCCTATTTCCTATTTTCTTTCTATGTTTTATAGCTACATAGAAATTTGCAAGTGAAAATTTATTCTATCAGTATAGGTTATTGTGACATGATCACTCTGCAATGAAGATTTTGCTTTAAACTTAGCAGCAAAAATTCAGAATAAAGCCTGAATTAATGAAGAGGTTTTATATTGATCTCAATGCTACCAGAAGTTTACTGAATGTCTAGCTTTTGTTATTTGTTTAGGTTAAATCAGCTTTGACCCATTTATTTTTATATTTGCTTTCCTTTTCAATAATTTCTATTCAGTAGAGGCTGTGCTAAAATAAATCCCAAAAATACAATGACTGCTTTAATGTATTAGTTCCAAAATTGGAATCTGGGGAAAACGAGCCAATGAGCAAACAACTTTTTCCTGTTTTTTTTTTTTTTTTGTTCTACTACATAAGGTGAATTAACTTAACTGGCCTTAGTTAAATATAACCTGCTGCAGCTCCAACAGATGGAATCAGCCTGTTGATTTTTCACAATGGGCATTTTGCATGCTTGCTTCCCTTAGAAGGGTGGGACTGACATTCAAAAATCAAGGTGGAGAAAACACTAATTGCTTTAAGAATTCTGGCAGGCTCCATTACAGTAACAACTCAGTATTCAAAAAATACCTATTAATAACAATAATAAAAAATCTATTAGAAGGGTGCATTTGAAAAGAACTATAAATAACCAAAGATAATTACAGGTTTAATACCACTTTCATTACCTTCCATTTATCTCTCCTGAATATGACTAATGTATAATGATTCTAACCTTTTACAATCTCTTGCTCTTAAGATAACCCAAACCACTCCCCAAGCCAAAGTATCTCTCCAACAGACAATAGGCAGGTGGGGAGATGTGAGCTGATGGAGGCTTTCATTTCTCCCCCTCTCCCACTCCATCACTTGTCCAGGAGCAGCTCTGGGCTGGGATGTCTCAGCTACTCTGCTCCTCTATCATGAAATTCATGTGGTGACCCTGCTCTTGGCTTCTTCCTTTCCAGTCCACAACAGTCCTGCTCTGGTGGCATCAGGGGATGCCTTTCTTGCTCTTCCCACACCCACTATGCCCAGGTAACTAGTTCAGAACTACCTAGAAAGTTATGTTTGGATTTATTCTCTTTGTTGCTGCACAAATGGAATAAAGATTTCCAACTGCTTTATTTCCCAGGGGTGCTTTCATCATAAATATAGGGAAACATTGAGATTCTACAGCAATAAAATGATAAAAGAACTTATATTAACATTTCTATCTAAGAATTCACATGGGGAGTTCATCTATATGAAGGAACCTTCTAAAAAAGAAATTATTTATGAAAAATTATGTGTTTTTTTTTTTTCCAAAAAGAAGTGTGCATTAAAGGTTGCATTATTCAGATACTGTGTTTGCACAGTGTTTGCACTAGTGAAGTATTGGAAATGTCTCCAGAGTGGAAGATCTCTGTTTGTTATGTAGTCAAGCTGCTCTGCCAAAATTCTGTTTCACGATGATATACCAAATTCCGGGGCCTAAGAAACAAAATCAAAAGCAAATTCAGATTTTCCCTGACCTGAAACTTTCTGTAAACAAAGTGGTGTTAGAAGTATTCACAAACACCATAAAGCAATGCAGAACATAACTAATGAGCAGATTGCAATATGCTAAAATATTTGATCACATCTTATCCCAAAGGCTGTTTCCAGCAGACGATCTTTAACAGCATCTCAGGTTTTTAGCACAAAAAAATTGGGTCCATTTCCAAATAAATATTTGATTATCTCTTTGCTGAAAGAACGTCTTGCTGTTTTTTCTTCTTCAACAGAATGTATTAAGCACAGAAGAACTATGCAGGGCTTCAACACTTTTCATGTATGGACTACATATACCAAAGGCTTGATGGACTGGGGAGCCCACCAGTGCCCTCACTGGCCTGTGGCAAGGCTCTGACCCCCTGGGCAGCCTCAGCCCTGTGCTGCCATCTGCTCATAGGTGCTACAGGACTGATCTTCTCCAAGAAGGGATGGAAGGACACAGAATGGCCTCCTGTTGTAAAACACTCAGCCCGTTGTGTCCCCTGGAGCAGGCACCTTGGCCCATAAGATGCACACTATTGCCCTTCAATGAAATCAGAAGGCTCGTTGTATAAAACAGTGTTAAACACACTTTTCTTTCCAACTACACTTATATGAAAGATGAAAAGAAATATTGCCAGCTCGCAGATAATTGCCCGTGTTACGAGCTTTCAGCCCCTTTTTAAACAGGAATTTAGCCATCCTCAAAGGTCAGCTTTCAGGCTTTCCATAGAGAAGTTTATAAAATACCTATAAAGCCAAATTTTAGTTTGTGCTAAATCTGTATTAGGCAAATTTAATAAGAAACAATTTGAACAGTCATGGGCTGCTGGGTCCCAGATGATTTTCTAATGGGACTAATATAAAAATAAATAAATAAAATATTGCTTCTTAAAATCCTTCCTGAGCACATCACTCTTCCTGGTGATTCAGGCCACTTATTGAGAGAAGGTTAATCTAAATCATTTATCAAATGTGGATGATGACTGTTTTAGCTTTCTTTTATGAGAAAAACAGCACACTAGGCTATAGATGTGCAAGTCACTGCTGTGTGAGATGGGGAGGAATGTCTCCAAACAGAGGCTTGTTACATAAACAACATCAGGGTGGAACTTTAAGGCTGAAGGCCACAGAATTATTATTTAATTTACTGGTATTTGGGCGTCCAAACTCCCAAGTTGGCACTAAAAACCTAAAGCTGCAGAGAGATCAGCCCAGCACATGGCTTGTGACTGGGAGAGGTTGGAGCAGCCTGCTCTGAGTTTCTCTGAGGGTTGTTGTTCAAATCCAGTTCCAAGTTTTCCACTTTGATCTTTACACAGAGGGTCATTTTGCATTTAGTCACCCTAATGGTCAATACATTGTAGTTTGTGCATGGTTTGCAGCTCTCTTGTGTGCACAAGATGAGCACGTGTGTTCTTGTGCTGCTCTGGGTGTTTCTGTGATGTGACAGTCATTTTAAAATTAGTTTTAATAAAACATCCCTTCAGTGAAATATAACACAAATGAAAATTACTCTGAAAAAAATGGCAATATAGGCAGTATCCAAGTGGATAAATAATAGCTGTTTCTTAGAAACTGGATAGCCCTGGCTCCCCTGGAACAGCAGGATAAACATGCTAAACTGGGAATTAATGAGAGGGTATGAATCCAGAGCAACACACATGACAACAATCCAACGTACCAAGGTTCACAGGAGCACTGAGAAGGGCAGTGGGCAGAACAAAGTGCCAGCAGAGTAGCCAGCTGTGATGCCAAAACACTGAAAGCCCAGCAGACACAGCCAGGGCTCTGTGGAGAAATAGGGAAATCCATGGAATAGGTTGTGGATATGTGGTGTGCTGAGAAAACATTTTCAACATACTTTCCGTGCAAGGAGCTTTAATTGAAAATATTCGACATACTTGCAGAGGTAGAGGGAACGGGTCTGGAAAATTTCCAGGACTTCTAACCATGGAGTGCCCATAAACACAGAGGTCTTTGGAGACCCTGGATGTGGCTGCTGTTCTGCTGACTGTGCCCTTCCTGAGCACCTCATTTTCAAGTTCAGCCTGTAATTATCCCCCATCGTCTTTCCTCCAGATAGTGTAAACTCTGGCTGTATGGTTGGGAAGTAATATTCTTTCACGTTTTTATATAACATTTTACATGTCCCAGGCTCTGAGAAGACATTGACTCAGCCTGACAGGGCTGAAGTGAAGTAGGTGGGTAATTATTACCCTTAGCCCTTGCAAAATACAGGAGAGTTGAGTTTCCAAACCAGAATGAGGACTCGGAATCGTGGGGAACCACCTGTGTGTTCATCCAGGCAAACCAGCTCTTGGCCTGAGCAGGAAACTGGGAAGGAGAGGGGCTGTGGAGAGCATGAGATCTGTTGGAAGGGCTGATATATTTTTCTAGATAATGCAATTTCAGGATACCTCTCAAACTTTTGTTTTCTTTTTTTCTCTCATTTATGACTCACACAAAGCTAATTGCACGGTGCTGTTCTGTTCCTACCCACTTATTGGACTGTTTAGTGTATCTATTTAAGATAAAAATAATCATAAAAGTGTAGAAACTGGAAAACTTTAAGCTATAAAGTTCACAAAACAACTCCTTTATATGAGTGGGGTCTGCCCAAACTTGATGAATGCATTGCTAGGTTGAAAAGGAAAAAAATCTTTAGTATGGCAAAAACCATGAAGGTTCATATGATTTGAATTAAATTCAGATAATAACCATACTTGGCTCAGTGGTGTTTGGAAAGAGAATTTAAAATTCTCCTCAGAGACATTTCTTAGCTTAACATTAAATGAGACCTCTGACTGACTACTCCCTTCAAAGAGGAAGAAAAGGACTACAACCTATTTAAATGCTTTACTAGAGCCTCTGGCCCCTTTCAAAGTCTAGTTCCTTTAAAAATTATATTTAATGGTAAAAGGGGGAAATGTGAACAAGGAAGATAAACACCTACAGAAAAAGACTCATCTATCTGTGCATCCCACTCTATAAATATACATGTGATAAATAAAGATCTATTACTCCGTGTGTGGCTGTGGACAAGGCATTTCATTTTGTCAGCATTCAACTACCCATTTGAGCAGACAAGTTCCTGAGCACGTCCCAAGGCACTGCATCACTGGAACTGGGCTATTTGCACTTGCCTAGACAATAAAAAATCTTTGGAAATCCATAACCAAATAGGAAAATCTGATTTTAAGCAGTATCACTTAGTCAACTCAGGTGAACAATTTTCATGGCAGCGGTAGGAAGACTGGTTTGTTTTGCGTAATTAAGTTCTGGCAGCTGCAAATAGCACAGTGGGAAGGAAGAGCCAAACCAACATGATGCTGTAAACACACTCCCACCAACCCAGGTGAAGTTCAAGCAGCCTGCAGGAAGCTGGAATTTCTGTTGGCAACAACAATTTCACTAAGAGCAGAGATCAGAGACATGGCATGTGCTTGAGCAGCCCCTTCCACCACTGATATCCCCTCTTTCCTTCAAGTTCTCCACCCAAAGCTGGCCTATCCAAGGATTTTCAGGTGAGGGAAATCTTCAGCTCTCCTATTTGACAGCCTCAAAACTGTTTTGTGTAGAAACAAGCTATGAAGATTTGCTTCTAACATTAAAATGCACCACTGGCACCAAACTGTTCAGACCACAATGCCTGTTGTAGTTACAAAGGGTTTAGTAACAGTGAGAAAAACAAATAACCTACAATGGCAGATTGTTTACCCACAATCACATGGTTTTCCTGTTGTTCTTGCATGGAAATGCAGAGTTTCCTTTCCTATGTATCATCAGTGCCAAAATAATTTACAGGGAAGTAAATAATGAATAAGCAAATAATTCCTTTAAAAACAGAGGCAACTGTGTTAGAATTTATACATATATATATATATATACATAGAGGTGTGTGCATTTCTCATACCATACATCCAGTGTTAAACACCTTTTATTGCTGCCATTTTGAACACATGACCATCCCCTCCAATTTGTGCATATTTTGTCCCTTTTTAGCTTTATTAAACAACCCTCCCTTGACCCCCAGATGCTACAGATGTGTTCCAGCAGCTGTCCTTCCTTTCTCTGTAGTGTGAGTGTAGTGAGCATGTATCTGAATGCCCTATCAGCAACTCACTGCACAGCACCTCCCAGATCACAGAAATGCACTTTAAAATTATGTCCTGTCTTTACTACCTGGGTGCAACACCACTGAGCAACGTGCTTCCTTTCCAGAAGATGTTTGCTGATCTGTTATTAACCATCTGCTGACATTAGGAATTAAATTAGCTGGTAGAAAGAAACCAGTTCCATATTGGTCCTGTCAGGAGGCAGAATCTGTTCTCTCTATCAAATAAATTTGAGCTTGCTTCTTATTTTTTATTCTAAAATACCATTTTCTCAGTGATTCATCTTGCATTATCCAGCTTAGGGTTGGAAGAAGGAAGGGCACAAGGACATGTGTCAGCATGGTGGAGGCAATAAGGGACACATGCAAGCAGTGTATTTGTGTTATGCTGAAACCAAACTCACTGTGGGTATTGGACTAATTCTTCCTTCAGATCCTTTGGAAACAGCAGTGAACTCCAGTAGTGATGGACTCAACTCACCTGCTATAACTGCCCTGTATGCCCTGGTATCACCTGTAATTGATGGTGCTGCAGACCTGAGAATGACACAGCCACTGTAGCGCAGAGGAAAATTAGTAAACCAGCCCTTAAGGGCATCCTGGAGAGACACTGTGACAACAGATCATCGTGACTTTCTGCAGCTGGAGCTGAATTAAATGTCTGTGTAAATTGTTTATGTCTGTGTTTCAAAGTCAAAACCACCTCACAGGGATCTACAAGCCTCAGAAATAATAAAACCAGCAGCATGCTGAGATATGGTAAAAATAAAGTAGGAAGTGACAAAGATCTGTGAAAGAGCAGTGGTTGTAGAAGGCTGCCTTAAGAAAATAAGTAAGGATGGTGTCACCACAGGAGTACTGCTGTGTTCAGAAGTTGGGTAGAAATAGAACTGGGGGAAGGAAGAAGAAAGGGACATTATGTGAAAGATAAAGTGGCTTGGAAAACATAAACCTGGAACACAGAATTCTTGGTGAGGCTGGAATTGACCTCTGAGGTCATCAAGTCCAGCCTAAGACCTGACACCAGGACACCCAACTAGACCATGACACTCACACATCTCCCATGGGTGGCTTTCCAACACACTGCTCTATTTCACCTAAAAATAAATCCTTTGTCTCAGGCATTACACGTGTGGTCTGCCTGAATTACAAGTTCCTTTACATGACACCTTCTTTGTGCTTCATCTATTGTTCTGAAAAGCAATATGAGAAAGTGCTGTGTATGCCATACTGTTATTATTCTGATAAGCTTATGTACTTAATTTTGACTTTTTTTTCTGCTGAGTTTCCTTTGCCTCTAATTAAAGCTACTCTGTGTAATTAATCTTATATTTATAAGCCTTATTAGAGCAAGGAGCTTAATATTAGCTCCAATAAGATTTAAACATGTTTGATGCACAACAGGAATAGAATCAAGCACCTGTTCTAGTCTGTTCTGTGGAACCACAGCTCCCAGTTGTGACAGGAACAAGGCTGGAAGGGCACTTGTTTTTTTGGCTCATTGGCAGCTCTTTTGTTAGTCTCCAGAATACATTATTCTTTAGAAATATCTCAGACACACATTACCAGTCAGCATGGGTCCTTCCTGACTAACCTGAGCTCCTTCTACAAGGTGCTGTCCAGTGGGTGAGGGAAGAGCTGTGGACATTGCCTACCTGAACTTGAATGTGTGTTTCATCCAAGCAAACTATTTCTGTTATTCCTGTAGGCACTGCAAGATGTTTCAGTTGTTGTGCTTCATGTAATTTGAATATTAATTTTACATTAAGTATATATACACATTGATGGTGACTTCTTCTTGTGGGCAGTTAAGGACTCTATGGAGAGCCAGAATTAGCTTTATATTACTTGCCATCCTGCTGTCTCTGGGGCAGCTGGAAGCCTGCAAACCTCCTAGTGAAAGTTAGAGCAGCCTCACAGCCATCTTGGAACACAAAAGGTTTAGGGGAAACACAAGAAAAACCTTTTTCACTGTGAGGGTGACAGAGGCTGGAATGGGCTGCCCAGGGAGGTTGTGGAGTCTCCTCTGGAGGCTTTCAAACCCCACCTGGATGCATTTCTGGGTGACTTGGTCTAGGTGATCCTGCTCTGCTTGGACTAGATGATCTTTTAGGTCCCTTCCAACCCCTGACATTCTGTGATTCTATGAAGCATCACTTAAAAATACTACAATAGGTAGAATCACACTGCCCTGATAAACAGAATTACTTGTCTAGTTTTGCCTCCAGTGATGACCTGGCATTTTCCAACATTCCATTTTTAGTTCAACAGCTATAAAAACTTACACAGCTCCTCTAATAACCCTTTGATCTCGTTTGACCAACAAAGGAGACATAACAGAATATTTCTGTAACTACCTAAAAGAAACAATAACAACAAAGTGGTTCTTTTATATATTTGATAATACGTAAAACATATGGAGAATTAAAGTTTTTTCAGTTTTTTTGAAAGATGTTTTGTTAGAGGAGAACCTGACTATAGAAAATAGAACCTTTTTCTCCAGGTTCTCCTCTAACAAAACATCTTTCTAAAAAAACTGAAAAAACTTTAAAATATTTTAATTTATGCAGCCTCCCAATTTACCATGCTGATAAATACAGTATTAATGCTGTAGATTACATCAGAAGATATTTGGCAATTGCTTCCTATATAAAATCAGGATATTTTCCCTGGAATTAGGGTTTTTTTTTCCCCCCTTCCTATTTATAATCACACATACAGAAGGTTCCCTTGTTTCAATAATATGCACAATTTCCAGTAGCACTGATGGTGCATGTGTGTGCATAATGAAGGGAAAAAGGCAAATTATGGCAGGTTGTAAAGGTTTCATTGTCTCTGATGTGCTCAAGTTGCTCCTGTTGAGGTAGCTAATGGAGGCTTTGCAGAAATATCTGCAGTAGAACAGACCCTGCAGCTGTTAACCTGAGATTATTCTCATTTATCATTTGAAGAAAGGAAAAAGACACCTATTTACTTTCTCAGGGTAAGAATATTATAAAAGTTTTTTACTGTGTAAGCAATCACTGCCTACTTCCACCTACCATTGCTCTTGCTGAGAACATTTTAACTCTTCAGGAGCTCTTTCCAGCTCAGAGGTGGGCACTAGATCGCTCTGATATGATTTGGAGAGCAGATCACAAACACCATCCTCGGGCTCCACAGGCAGAACTGCCTCCCCAAGATTTTCCTGCTGCTTATGATTCCCTTTTAGTAAATTTTAGTCTGTCCCAGGCACAGAAAACTAGAAACCAGTGATTCCCTTTGTGGTGATGTGAGAATAAAGCTCACTGGAAGATGGGCTGTGCTGAAGAAATGGGCTGAAAGTAGAATCATGGCAAAAGAGGAGTGACTTCTGGTGAAAGAAATAGGCATGCTACATCGTTTTGTCAGATCCAAAACCTGAGAGGGAATATGCAAAGCTGTCTTTTAGTGACCTAGTAATGTGACTGGCTATGGCACATTTACAGAGTTGCATAAAAATACAGATATGCTGATGTTTCAAACCTTGCTGTAGACCTCTCAAGAACTCATCACCTTTCAGGGCAATTTAAAAAGCAACCCATGTTTGTCATTAGGGCCCTGGTTCCTAGTGACACAGATGGGTGAAGGGCATGGGGTATATCTAGACATCCTGAAGAAGCAACACAAAGGGCAGGAGGTGTTTACTATCAGCCTCAGTCATCCCTATTAAGAGCTTTAGAGAGATAAGTACTGCTACTGCAGCCTTGTAATATAAAAACAGCTTAAGTAATTAGAGAAGAAGTTTCCTAGATAACTGGTTTGATTATCATAAGTTGTAATTCACAGAGATAGTTTAATCAAGCCAAGAGCTCTAGGTGCTGCTGGAGTTGGACAGTAGGGTGGCAGACAGATCTCAGCTGAGAGCATCTGCTGGGTGGGCAATGACCAAGTCACTCAGGAAGAAGAGCCCATCAGACTCATCTTTTTCACTTCCATTAAATGGATGCAAAGAGGCTGAGAGGAGACAGAAGAATGCCAGCCCCTGCAGAAAAGCCACTGCCTCCAAAGTTTGCATGACATACTCAAAACTGTTGTTTCCTGACAGTGACCACCTGCCCCTACTGATGAACTTTTCCCCGTGTTTGTTAGCAAAACAGGCAGGAAAGTCTTTGAACAGTATGAAAACATAGGCTTGGGCTCTAAAATCCAACATAAAAAGTATATTCTCTGGTACAAAGGGATCTGTTTTATAAACCTACCCACCCACACCCAGAGTAAATGCAGAACCTGCATGGGAATTAATATCTCGTGTTTGGAATCAGACGTTATTTTCTTCTGCATAAACCACAAACAAGTGTTGACTGGAAAACCTTAATGAAACAGAAGGATTTGGTTGAGGGGAGAGGTCAGCAGGGGCCTGGCATGCAGCCCCAGCACACAGGTCTAACGGTTCCCAGTGCTTGTTTGGTTTTGTTCCACTTGCTTTTATCCTCCTCTCTTCCATTTCTCCCAGCAGCAAAAAGATGTATAAAGTCAACATGGCAGACTGCATCCTGATAGGGCAGAGGTGTGAAATTCCCAGGCTCTGTGCAGTCACTGGTGTTGACAACTCTTCCCCATCTGCACAACTGCAGCTCGAAGCAGCTGCTGGCTGGGACTTGTGCACAGTTACAGAACTGGGCAGTCAGCTAGAAAACAGCTTTGCTTCCCTTGCTGTTAGTGGTGCCACAGAGCTTGAACACCTAAGTGGAGCCACAAGAAAATATTTTGTTTCTTGACGTATCCCTTTCAGAAAGTCCATCCCATCAAAAAAATTTGAAGTGAGAGATTGCAAACTTTAAGATTAAAATGTCTTAAAACTGGGGACTTACCCAATAATATAGTTATTTCAAAACAAAACACAGTTGCTCGAGAGG
>JANHGL010016109.1:30445-52149 GCA_024611195.1 Ceyx melanurus | reverse complement strand
ATAAACTAAAAAAAAACAAAATAAGCTACAAATAAACTACAAATAAACTACAAATAAACTACAAATAAAATAAAAAAAAATAAAAAAAAATAAAATAAATCACCCTTTATAGTTTCAGCTCTCCTTTATATTTTCTTTGTTATCCAAATTCACTTTATGTTTTAGAAAACAAATTCCTATACATGAGAACAGTTGTTGGTTTCTGTTAAACTTAGCCTGTCAGAGAAGTGGAATCTTCCTAAAAATGGATTAAAGGCCTCTCTAAAACAACACAGGCTCTCAGCTTGTGCTATCATTCTATCTCAGACCCTTGGATCACCATCTGAATGGTCAAGATCGCTGGTCAATTTTTAGATGGGAAGTGGTGATGTGAAGGGAAATTGGGTTAGTGATTCAGCAGGAGGCACTCTTGACTCTGAAGCAGCATTGATCCAGTGCTGAAATCTGCTGCTAAAAGGAAGCGTGCTGTTGGAAAGCCAGGGTGGAAAACCTCATGACCACTTGTGGTGATTAATGGAAACGGAATGGAAAAATTAAAGATCTTATTCCACTTTTGACAAGAGCACGGCTGTTAAGCTGAGTCCTGTGGCCAAATTCCAGGTAGCTACATTCAGCCTACCTAAATACTCCTAAAAGTTCTATTTGAATATACTGTATTCTTCTGCACTTCCTACCCTCCACCAGCATGTAGCATTTCTGCATGGAGCTGAACAACAGCTTCATTGTGCCTTTGAGCAGCACTGTGACTGCATGGGGCGAAGAGTTTTGGGTGTATTTAAAGTGCTCTGAGCTTCTTGATGGTGAAAGCCTGTATACATACGGGTGATTTGATTCCTACTTTTAACTGACATGGTGAAGCTTGCCCACACTGAGCTAAAATTAAACACATGCTATTATTCACATGGATTTTTCTCCCCCTTTCCTGAATGTAACAGGGGAAAAATATCCTCCGCCTAGCCTACTTTTATGATTCTCAACTTTAATGAAATAAGTGTTTTTTTAAGAATTAATCCAGTGAATTAAACAGCTTATATCCAACCTAGGAATATATTTCTGACCTATCTATACATCTGCTTCTAGGCTTTATATATCCAATTCAAAGAATACAGTGGTCTTGAGCATACGTTTCCAGTGTCTCATTCAGCGTCACTGAAGGTAGAACTTGCTTTATTTTCACAAGACACAGAGGACAGTACCTTGAACAATGAACCAAAGAAACAGATTGGTAAAGATGCCCAGCAAGCAATATAAGCTGCTGGTCGTTAAATTTGACCCAAAGAAATATGTATTTTGACCCAATTCTAAAGTTTGCTATACCTGCTATGTTATAATCCAAAATATAAAGGAAATTGGACGTCCACACAATTTCTGATTCTAGATCTGTTTCCAGAGCTCAGAACAGTCTTGAGGACCAGAGCTATATTTTTGAGATGAGTGTTTCAAAGCATGCAAATGCTAAGCAGTGGTTGGAAAAGTTAAAAAATATCACTAAATTTATTTATCACTTATTTTGGAACACATGATTTGTCAGTTTGAGTCTCCCTCAACTTTCAGCCTTTACCTTTCGTCCTCTCACAAATTTTTGTCCTCTCACACCTTTGGAAATCCACCTCTGCCTGGGCCACCTATATTTTTTTGGTCGTCCACACCTTTTTGACATCCACCTTTGTCAGGGCTTCCAAAAACTTGTTGGTATCCCATACTTGATGGGCCTCACACACCTTTTCAGCATCCACCTCCTGGGCCTCCACATCTGCCTCTGCCTCCCATTCCTTCTTGGGCTTCCCACCTCTATCTTGGCTTCCCTGCTAATTCTTTTCATCAGAGACACTGGAATGCCTTTGTAATTCTACAGCTCTGAGCTCAGATGGTTTGTATCAGCTCCTGAGATCCTTCTTAAATTTGTAATGACACCATTCTGCAGAAAATTAGCAGATCTGGCCCAGGGCTAGGCCACACTAATTCTCCTTTTGTGTTTTTAAAACGATAGGATTTTAACACAGCTACTGCCACTTCTGTTTATTGGTTTTGGCAAAATCTTCTATTGGACCCTATTTGCTCTTCATTTGGAAAGGACCACACGGACATTCTTTCATTGGAGGAGAAGAGAACAAAGAGAATCAAATAAGGGTGATTAGAGGATAAAAAGAAAGTATGTTTGGAATGAGTCCTTGCTGGCTCGTGTTAGCCTTGTCTCTATCTCCTGCTCCTTGAGGGACTGTTTGTCAAGCACCTTATCTCTCTGGAGCTGGTGAATAGGCCCAGCTAGTCCAAAAGGAAGACATAAGAATGCTGGCCAGTAGCAAGAGGCCAGGGATGCCAGGACACATTTTACTGGGCAGTTGTGCTCCTTCTGAAGCAGGATTTTGCAAAATGCAGGATGTGGTCTAAGGAGACCAAAAGTCAAAACTCTTGGGATTTCTACACCCTGCCCTTCTATGCACTACACTATTAAGTGGAATAAAGCACACTGCCTTCTTATGATAAAGGAGGTACTTCTGTTGTGAATTTCAGCTGGTGCTTACCTCTCTTGTTAATGTTTTACTACATTTCCAATATGGATACGATACCCAAATCACATTTACTCTCATGATCACATTTCTTTTCATGCACAAATTATTAAGACCTGCTAAGCATATCAGAAGATTCCATTTTAGTGGAGTTCTGGTATAAATATTTGTTTACACCAAGTGCTTTACACGCCATAGTAAGCCAGTGCAATTTAAACTGTGGATGCCCAAAACTATTGCCACTATTTTTTTCCAGTCAAATACTGAACCACTTACTTGGATGATGTATTTGATCTTTCTAGCTCCTGCTGCTAACTTCAGCATTGCCAGTCAAAACAGCTATGAGGACAATGAGCGTTTCCTAGAACTATCAGTCCAGGGCACAGTGTATCAATCATTTGTTCCAGCTGCACAGTAATGCTTTCATTTAATTTAATCATTTCATTGTGTTCACATTTACCATATTTACTCTTATTTGTTTTTTCTTTACTGCCCCCATCCCCCGTTCACTTTTATCAGCACTCCTGAAAATGGGAGGGTAAAATAATTCTAAAATATAGTTAAATAATTAATCTTTTTTTCTTGATCTTTCATGCTTTCTACATCTATGAGGTTTACAACTATCCTTAAAATAATAGTAACCTCTAAGTCAGGCAGGTTCAAAAGGAAGGTTCTCCCAAGGTTTCTATGTCATGAATTATTTTTTTTTTTGAGTCAGATTTTTCACATTTTAATTAAACATATTCAGTCTGATAGAAAGAAATGAAAAGGGTTATACATGTCACAGGAAATTTTAAAAAGCTAACAAAGGGATTTTCAATGGAAGGCAGCCAGCAAGGAAACTTGATCTTGGTCAGTTTTATTAAAGTAACTTTACACTTTTGACATTTGCCTTTTCCCAATAAAACTTCTTGAACACTTGGAAGGATAAGGAAGTTAATATACATAAGCACAAGGGCAGATGGACCAAAACCTTGCTCGTTAGTCAAATATCAACCTTGAATAAAAATAGAGAAAGCCTACAATAGCTGCATCAGGCAAGTAATAAATTACTACACACTTGAAGTTCATAGGCAGAGTCTGGGCTTGAAGTCCTAACTTCTGTGACACAGGCTGACAAATCAGGCCTCCCTTTACAATATGGAAACCTGACCTGCTATATAATATTATGATCGCTCTAATGGCTAAGCCTGGTCAGAGATTACCTCCTAGAGTTTTAGAAATTATTTAGATGTACTAAAACTGACAGGCTGTACATAAAAAAAAAAAAAGGAAAAAAAGAAAGTCTTTCACAAAAACTTTCTCTGCAGCAGAAACAAGGAGAATTGTGTGTATAATGACAGCAGTCCAAACTTTTTCAAGTCTTTTCTGAGTTTCCTAGAAATCACATGCATGATGCTGCATGCTGTGCTTTTCCATTTCTGAAAACATATGTCATGCAGTGGAACTAATTCCGGAATCCTCTCTGGCTTGTGCCTAATTCTGTCCAGCTTAGCAGCAGAGCACTTTGTTTGCAGTATATAAAAGAGACAATCAGTGGAACCTTATTAAACAAAGTATTTCAGATGGTCACAATGATTTCATGAAACATTCAGAGTCGTGTTAGTAAAAATCTGCACAGTTTAACAGGCAATTAAAAAGCATTAAATGGCATTGATTTAAAGAGGAGTCCTGCTGTTTCAGATAACAAACAAGTGTTCAAATGCAAAATAATTTCAGTTTTGGTTTAGAACATTTTAGGAATCTCAATGGCCTTTTTTTACCTTTGGCATCTATGTTGCCCTTTGAAGTAACTGCTGCTCACAGTATAACTCTTCAAGAATAAAAAATGGCTTTATTCATACGGTATTTATAATGAAGAGATTGTAACTGATAATCTTTGATACCATAATTATTAAATACTTCTATCACCATAAATAGTGGCAACATCATTAGTAGCACTTGGGAACACAGTGGTAAATTCTCCTGTGCTTTTTGGAAATGACATGCAAAGCCATGAAAATAAAGTGCAATTTCCTTATTAATTTCTCCAATAGCTATCTGAAACATTATTAAGAAGCTGAAACTGAAAAGATTTTTGTGCCGTAGTTAGAAACAAGAATAAAACCTAGGCCAGGGACCACTTAAGGAAAGACAGACTATGGTACTGTGCTCGTGGCTGTCAACTGAAAGGATGGTTTCTTGGATAAATTATGCCTCTCATTATTTGTGGAAATCCACTGAAATTTTCTACTTTTACATATGGACCTTCAAACAACCAACTGCTTCTTTTTTTTTTTTTCAGTTAACTGCAGTCCTGCTTTCCCTCCATCAGTTTTCACTTAACTCTTTCTGTTAGGATCATCATAATTCAAAGAAGGTCAGCCCTGGTAGCCCTCATCCGTTTTACATCCAGCCCAAGTTCAAAGTACTCCTCTATCTTTTGTCTAATGGGACTTATCTCACAAAAAAGCTCTGCATTCCCATCACTGCCCTCCCTCTGAGCAATTCAGTTTAACTGAAAATTCTCTTTTCTTGCACCCTGTGATTGGCTTTTTTTTTTTTTTTTTCCCCAGTTTCTAAACATAATTTTCCCAGCTTCATTCATCCCTTGGCAGGAGGAGGAAGGTAGGAGCAATTCTCTTGGAAAACAGGACTGCACAACATATCAATGTGTTTGAGATCCTTTCTGGGTTTGCACCTAAAAGAGAACACGTCACTAACTACTTTCTCAGCATGCATCAGAAACAGAGAGGGGAAAGGAAATTGTAACTGGCAGTCCTGCGAGACTGAAGACCAGTGAAAACTGCCCAAACCTTGGAAAAACTTTTTTATTCAACCATTTGGAAGTTGTTTTCCCTGTGCAGGATGCTAGAAAAATTCCTCTTGGGGTTGGAGGGCAGAGGAGGAACACAAGAGAGAAATAACATTAATTTACTGTATTTTACCTTTTTACCTACAGCTATAAAGAATGGAACTTTCATTTTAAAAATTACTGAATATTAGTAAAGGTGGTAAATATTTTATGAACATCGTTGTATTGAAGAAAAGACACTTAAGCATGGAAAGGTTTGGAAATGTTTAGAAAATCTAAGAGCTGATTTTGAGACATTTGCAGAATTAACTGAATGATTCTCCATTAATTTCTTCCCAGAAATAGTAGATTTTTTTTTTAATGTTAGAGAGTCTTGAAACTGAAGCTAATGACTGACTATGATGCTTTTTTTCCTATATTTGCCCCTTATTGCCACACTGGGAATTGTGTATTTGTAATTGAGGAAGGAACTAGATTCAGTGTGAGTATTATTAGTTAAATAATATGTCTTGTTATTAGATTTTTAGAATCTATTACTTCTTTTTTATTTGTCTGTGTTATATAATCCCTAATATACTGAATGCTAAACCAATAATGGTGGAACAAGTTACTCCTCTTCCTTTTTCCACGTCTGGATCTGTAACTTTCCACAATAAAAGAGTGAAAAGTTGAGGAATATGCAGTTAAACAAACCTCAGAAACACAGAGTTGGGGGGAAAAAAAACCCCCCATGCTTTGTTATTTGCTAAATGCTGATTGCTACATACAGTCAAAAAGCAAAATTCTGCAGCAAAAGGGAGAAGTTTGGAAAAAAAAATACAAAATGACATCACTATTAATTTCTCCCCAATCCCCAGTATGATTAATTTCTCAACTAGTTCTGAATGTTGTTAGGTTTCTTTTCACAAACACTGCTTTGCATGAGAGTTCACAGGCTGATGGGTTGGCTAGGGTCTAGCAGAACAGATTCCTGCTCACTGAAACTGTTTGGGGTGGTTCCTGAACCAAGGCATCAAGCTCAGTTAAAATGAGAAGGCAAGGCAGCCTCACAGCCAGCCATATATCACCAGGAAAGTGCAGCTCTGCAGTAGACAGCCTTTGAACTCTGAGGGGGAAAAAAAAACCTATATGGAATGAGAACAGATTGAAATTTGTCAAAAGCTCATAAATCACCACTCCTAATTTCTCAAGCTTCAGTGTAGAAGAAACTTCTATGAGCCCAGATTTGACTCCATACCAACTTCAGAGCAGATTCCCCTTGCTTCTGCTGTCCTGTCCCTCTTGCTATGTCAGGTAATACAATCAAACACAGAATAGTGAGAAGTCTATTTGTACAGATACTGGCATCTGAAAGAAAGAGAAAGAAAGGTGTCCCAGGAACTACCCATCTATAACATTCATCTCAAATGGTGCCTGCACCGAGCCTGACAAGTTTGCATAAACAGTAGTGCTGTTAGAAATTACTTTTGAATAATACTGTTTGCTACATGAATATAGTGAGTTACTGCAGAGCAGTGATAAGACTCGTGTTGATAGCCCCACTGCCTGGGAGGAGCAAAATGGAGGAGTTTATATGTCAAGGTTTCCAAAATATTGCATTGTGAGATTTTAAATATAATTGAATTGACTTTTTGAGAGAAGAGGTAAATGGAAGCAAGGGCAGCCAAGGTCCTGCTGGAGTCATCAGAGAAATCTATTTCAAAAAGCATGAAAGCACTCAGCTTGCTGCCTCACTAATACTGAGCAGAGGTCAGTTCACTACGTACACAACACCAAAAAAATGTAGACAAATTAGAAGAGTCTGTCCTTGAAACTTCACAGGCAACCACAGAAATCCCAAATATACCCTTTGATACTTTCTCTGCATCCTATCTCTGCTGCCATAAAAGAAGGAAGAGGCAGAAAACAGAACAGGAATGGCTCTAGTGAAGCATCTAATGGTTCTGTGAAGGCAAGGGCTGTCTGGAGCACAGCCTCAGGTTTAGCACGAGGCAAAAGGAAATCCTGCACTCCTCTGTCTTTGGGTAAGTTAGAGCTACCTGCAGAGGTTCCTATTAGTCAAGAAGTAATGTGAGATAAAAAGAAGACTTTCAGGAGGGATACATTCTCATGATCAGCATCCACTGGGAAACTCCAGACTCTCTGGGGCACCACAGTTTTGCAAGATCTTCTGCTTTGACAGCCAAAAGGATGAGCAAATAGTGAGCTCAAAGTGACTGCCAGTGCTTATTTACATTCCCCTTCCCTTCTTCCTTCTCTTCCTGGGTGTTTACTGCAGGAAGGAAATGTTCAGACCCCAGCTTTAAAATAAACTGGGTCACACCAGAGCTATTCTGCTTGCCAGCTCTATTTGCAATGCTCTCCTTCCATTCCTGGATCTCATCTCTAGTTCTCACCTCTCTGCCTTACTATTTCAATTATTCACTGTCATTCTGAAGCACTTAGACTGTTTCTCCTGTACCGTGTACAATAACAAGTCCAAGATATGGTTCATTACTATTGTTAGCAACAACTGTGTTTCTGAAAGTGTTAACTGCTGCTGGCTTCCTCTCCTGATGGTTAGCAGACTAGCAGGTCATTAACTGCTAGAAGTGACCGGTTTTTAAGGGATTAGGCTTTAATGTTTTGACTTCACTTAGTCTGTGCAGGAGTCATTCTGAGGAGGATTTTCCTTTTGTCCTCATCACCACCCCTGGGCCTCTCTCATGGAGTTCTAGCTTTTTGTGTATCATGGTGAGGGTTGGTTTTTGGTGAAGACCTGCTGGCTGGATAGCACAGACCAAAGGGAAGAACACATATATGGATGTTCAGTTCACTCTTCCCGTCTTAACATTGTCCTGTGGACAGTTCTAAGCTAGATGCCAAACTTTTGGAGGTGGCTTTGTTTGTGAGTTGTAGTGGAAAATAGCTTTACTTGTCTGGTTTTAGAGACAGTGAGATAATCACAACTTTATTTCAACAACTATTATAAGGGGGTGTCACCTTTCTGGCCACAGGTCTGGAGTGGAGCTCCCTATCCCCAGAAGCTCAGTTAGTGAGTTTGGCTTCTGTGTGGGGAGGAGACAGATCTCTGCATCCTGCCTGCTTTTCCCCCAGCCAGATAAGGAGGTCATGGAGAAAATACAGAATCAGAGAATTGTAGGGGTTTGGAAGGGATGAGTCCAACCCCCCTGTCAGAGCAGGAAAGAACTAGGGCAGGTCATTTTCCTCCTGATCCACTGCCAGCTGAATGAGAGCAGGAGAAATAAAAGGGAGACTAAGGATTCCTGCACTCCCTCCTCCCCTTTTTATGCTTATCTGAGAAGGAGTAACAGCTTCAGCTCTGCTCCTCTCTCCACCACTCGTGATTCCTTCTAAATTGGGAAGAGGACACAGAGATGCTGAGTCCAGAGAAAGCTGCTGCTATTCATGTCACGATTCAGGAGACACTGTCCATTATAAACCACTGGCCACCACAACCCTCGTGATCCTTGCAGGTTTCTGCAGTCAAGAGATTACCCAAATAATAACTCAGGCAATTTCCATTTATAACTTTCATTCCAGAAATAAGCCTTGGCACTCACCATGGGCAGGAAACTCGACAATACAAAGCATATGCAACAAGTTTAGAAAATGAGGCAGAATAAGGGAGCCAAATATATAAATGTTTTTAAATCTCAAAAGTCAAAGCCTAATTCAGAGGTTTTGAATGCTTGAGGGTGACAAGACTGCAATACACGTGGGATTTTATGGCACTACTGAACTGTCACATCACATGTAGTGTACTATAATCACATTTGATGCCCTTTCCATGCAATTTACTTTCTGCTTATCACTTGCAGCAATGACAAGGAACAGAAAGATGTCAGTAAAATGGACACGGTACCTCAGAGGCAGGTGATGTATTGTGACATTGAGCATATAGAAGGCATTAACAAATTTATAAAGGTTCTAGTTAAATATGAGCTAAAATGAGCAAGATAAAGCAGAAAGAAGATGAATTTCTAGTGGAGAAATTATGCATTCTGAACCTTCCAGAACATTGCTAAAAATTAATGGATTGATTTTTACTTTTAAGCATGGGAGATCTAGCTGACAGCTCTGGGGACTTGGACTTTGGATAACTCCAAAATGGGACTCACTACTAAATTTACACAGGATCTGCACAGAATACAGGCTCTTAAATCCAAACCTATAACCCTGTAATCAATTGGTCTTGGGGGAATAAGACCTCCAGAACTGCCTGCCTTTTTCAGTGCAGTGTTTGCCATATACAAGGAGGTGTTCCTGGGCGTGCCCTGCACTGTGTTTAGCATTCAATTGAGACTGAACAGAATACAGAGACATTTCTTGGCACATCCAGGCTGAAAACTGGGCACAGTTTCATTTCAAACGTTACTGAAATTCAGTGAGCTTTCCAATAAATCTGTGATTATATTATTATTCCTAACAGGACCTTATGGGACCTTCACAGGCCTTTCTGCTCCGTGGCATTTGGGATAACTGGCAAAGTGAGCTCAGAAGATGCTGCACAGACTGCTACATCCACAGAGGAAAAGAAATGAGGATGTAGACACAGAAAGACACAGAAAGCTGAAAACATACTCGAGCATCCCAGCTTTCTAATGGAGCCAGGGCCCTTTGGACAACTTCCAGAACCACAATTTAGTCATGTCCACTGACTTTTTTTCCAATCCAATACACTTAATAAATATTTTGGTGATATTAAAGCACTTAGTAACTGCTTGTGAATTCATTTTTCACCTTGTGCCTCCTCCACACTGATGCTTGATTTATTCACATACAGCTCTGCTAAATGATTTGTGGAGGAGCATCTCACTTGTCAGCTGATGAAGGCAGAAACCATCACATTGTTCCATGCTTGTTTTGAAGAACAGGCTGAAGCACTATTCTAAAAATATTTGGTTTTCTCATGTCCAAAGACAGCTTTCCTTCTATTGGACACACAGTCTGGCTGGATCTGCTCTACAGCCTTTTCTGGAGAGATGAGGCCAACACACCTATCACCATTAGAAGTATTTCAAATCCCCTTCACTATTTTATCAATCTACAGTTTAATAATTAAGGCTAATTGCCTAACATGGAGCTGGGTTGTGTGTGCTTGTTTATGTTCAGTTTTCTTCTCCTCACAAGATGAGAACTGCTTGGGGAAAGAGAAGGGGAAAGCTTTTAATGTACCTGCCCCATGGCCACTCTGAAGCCATGACACAGTAACCTCTGCAGATGCACGGTCAGCTTTGTGCCATGCTTAGAGCAAGTCTAGTGAACTTTAACTTCTACCTCCTTTAACACAACCAGGAAATTTCCTTTAAGTTGTTGTTCCTGGGATTCTGCTTTAGGAAAGGCAACTATTTTGAGAAAGGCTTTCAAAGCAAGTTATGTTTTGCAGGGCAGAGTTAGTGCCATGTCCATAAAATGGGCAGCACAGACTTACAGTTAATTAGGAATGGAGATAGAAAATTATGCCTTTTTCTCCCAGTCCCCACTGAGCCTTACAGCTTCAAAACCACCAAGGATTATCTGATTGATTAAATATCCCCTAAGGAACATTTGCCAATGAAACCACTACTGCAACAACCAGGTAAGTGCCCTCTTCTGTTTCCTACCCTACTAGAGGTCCCCTGACTGCTGAAGGGAGCTACAGCAGCTGTGCCTACACTGTCTAGAAATTTTAGTGCTTTCCAAATGAGGCTGGAGTAACATGCAGCCAGAACCTGCTAAAAGTAAAGTGAGGATCCAGATAAGGATCATTCTTCTGCCCTGCAATGAAGTCATGGCCACCCTGCACCCACGCTTGGAACGGGGTCCCTTGCCACAGTCTGCCACAGCACCTGCACTCCAGAAATCCTGCCCAGTCCTAGGTCATGGACACTGCCATCCAAGTCTCTCACCTGATCTACAAAAGTCTTTTTAGAAAGGATGAGAAAAGGTCTGTGTGGTATAATTATACCCATGCAGAACTAATAAGAGTGAGAATAGAGGGAGACAGAAAGATATTAGGTAGTTGTCTAAGGCCACACAATAAATCAATAGAAAATGCTCTACTAGGAATCCAGAGACTGACTCAATCACTCATTGAGTCACAATCCACTGCTTTAACTACTAGATAGGCTTCCATCCAGAACAGCATTTGTTTGTGTAAAATATGCCAAAAATACATTCTTGAGCTATGAAAAAAAAAAAGGAAAATGATACGAAGCAGGTTGCCTAGTAAAATGAGATTTAACCCAATGCCCTTCATCTGTGTTTAAGGACTCTCTCAGGGGCCACAAATCAGAGCTGTGAGATTATGTGAAGGGGAACAGCATCACAAGTATAACTCTGATGTATCATAAAAATAATAGAAAAGCCCCTTGGGAATGAAAACTTTTGACAGATTCCAATCGAACCTTTTCAAATCAGGAGCTGCTGCAGCAGTGTGGTCAAGCTACTGTACACTGCCCTCTCAGTAGCCCTGTAGGGAATTTGAGGAGACAGGAAAACACTGGTAAATACTTTGCAAATATTTGGCCAGGACAGGAGAGGGGGAGGATTTGAACGTTAAATTTATATTTATATTCTACAAAATTATTTCTTTAAATATTTCTTTAGCACTATTATTTCTTTAAATATTTCTCTAATATTTCTTTAGCACTGCTGGGATGGCCAAGTAGTGCTCCTGTTGCACTTCAATTAGGAGAACACTAGCTCATGCATCCGCTTCTCTGTTAAATTCTGCATGTTACAGCATTAATTCATCTGCCAGCTTTCTTGCCTCTTTCATCCACCTGTTTGACTTTACCTGACACCTACATTATGAGCTTTCAGAGATCATTTCTATTTTAAGCACTCCTACTATGCTTTGCCCATGCAGCCTAGGATTTCACTGAGATTCCTCAGTGCTCCTGTAAAATTATCTCATCGTGGCCATCAGACTCTGCACTTTATGTCTATGCTACATCTATATATTCTCTGGCACCATATGTATGTGAAAAGCTCTATTGGCCAGATTCTGCTCTCCTCTACCAGTTTACAACTCTGAAACGTTTAAGCTCTGTTTTACATTTTTAACTTCATCATGAGTACTCCTGCATAACAAAATAAATAATCACGTTGCTGTCACTATTAAAAGATCTCTTTTCCATATGGAAAAGCATAAAGACAACCCAGTATATGGCTGCGTCTAGCCGAGTTCAGCAAAAACCTTCTTCTCCATCTAGAGACTTGGATAATAAAATGGGTTATTTATTGGCAGTGGGTGATGTGTGGATGATTACAGTCTGGTAGGTATTTAAGGGTAAAGTCCAAAATTGCAGAACAAAAGCTGTTTTCTATTCACATTTGGCTCAAAATACCTCAAATGAAATGGACCACCCACAATCTGACACTTGAAGCTGCAGAGCACTGGTTCTGCTGAGAGCCAGTTAAGAAAAGTGATACAGTAAGATCATGCTAAACACAAAAGGAAAAAATGACCCAAGGAGTCTATTAAAAGAGTAAGTACATTGAGCTAACAGGAATGTGCAGACCTTACTGTTGGACTTGTGGCCAAAACTTATTCACGATGAAAGGACAAATAAAAGTCTCTGTCATTTCAAGAATAAAATCTCCTCCAGGCAGGAAGAGCACCATGAAGCAGCTTGTTTTCTGATAGGTCAAGGCTGCTGATAGAGCAAACATCCCACCACTCCCACTGCCTTAATGATTAACTTGAGTGTTACATTTGGGCATCCTGACACATTCTACTGTACTGCAGTTGCAACAAAACCCTGCTTCCCACCAGGGCTAGAGCACTATTTAGCAAACATTATTCTTTTCTTGTTCAAGGGAATACTGCTGAACAAAAACTGCTCTGGAAGAAGGAGTCAAAGCAATATGCCTTCCATCACAACACCAGGTTGTTTTGAAAGATCATGAATGCAGTTTGAAAGTGTTGTTAATATAAGACTCCAAACAATAGAGCTAAAATTCATCTGTTATCACCAGCCCAAACATTCTAGAGTGGATTTTTCAGGTAGCATGGCTGCTGGTCCCAAAATCTTTGTTTTTTCCTTTACACTGTGTGTGTACATGTCATATTAACTTAATCTGGCCTGCTGTTGAATGCCCTGATGTGTGCTGACCAGCAGGAAAACCATTTATGAGCTTGAAGTTGAACCTGTGTTGAGTTGTACTGTTAGATTAAGGTTCACAGACAAAACTTCTACACATGCAGCTCCAGTTTGCCTTTCACATCTCCTCTAACACATTTTTGCCCAGGAATAAAAATAAACCAAACCACCACGATTAAATAACTCTCCTTCATTATAAACCCAGTCCTGAAAATTGCTATACACCAGTCTTGTGTGTGCAAGAGCAAAATGAGTTTCTTATTACCCCAGTCGTAGTGAGATCTAGGCAGCTTTCTCCTGTTTCTCCAAGAGATTTCCAGGAAGTTGCCAGGAAGCCACTGATGTGCAAACAGCTGTTGGGCATGTGCACAGCTCAGCTCACAGGACCTGAGGAGAGGCTGCCTGGATGTTCCAGATTTACCATGCATGAACTATAGAGCACAAAAATGCTAATGCACTTGGCACATCCAGACTTCCAGATGTCCAGCAACCCTTTCCGAGCAGTATGGCTACTAGATGTCTGAGCATCTTTGATGAATGCACAAAAACCTACATTCAAAGAAAAACGTCTAAGAAAAAAGGAAGAGAATTATGGACCTGGAGTTGCTCTCAATCTATTTACCATATAAATCCACTATAAATATTGACTAGTATCTTTCATCATATTAGAGTGCAACCATGGAGTTATTTATTGGCCTTTCATGGCCATCAAAAATCATTCGTTCATCTTATAAAACTTAATAAAAAGGTAGGAAAAAGTATTCAAGACTCCTAGCTTGAGATACCAAAGCCCTTCACGTTTCACTCTCTATGGCTGTGTACACATTTGGCTGCTTTTCTGCCACAGATCCTTTTCCAAAACGTTCAAAGTCTTACTGTTCCTTATTAAAAGCATTGCATCACTATGGCAGGTCTGGCCATTCCCTTGATTTTCAGTTTTGTCAACAGAAACACAGAACGAAGGCAACAGTTGCAGGTAGACATCATCTCCACTCATGTGAAACCTGTCCTAAAGTGGACAATTCTATCTGGACAATTCCCATGTTGGTTTCATGATCCTGAAATAGCTGGACTCCTGAACTCCTCCCAGAGTCTGTGTGCTGCCCTGGCACCTTTAGCAACACAGCCAAGAAGGAAACCTATCTAGATATTCTTGGGAGAGACTCACCATCCTAACTGGTTGGCCAGTTAGGAAAGATTAATATGTTCTCCTTTCTGAATGCTTCAGACTTTTACACATGACATTTAGGATATGCCACAATCATCCTCCAATTCTTTCTGCCAAAGAGCAGTATGCTTAGCCTGGACCTGAATCTCCCATGTGTATATGAGGGTATATGTAAAGCACATATGATTCACTGGCTTTTTCCCACCCTGGATGGTTTTAAAAAATATAGTTTGCCATCTTTGTCCCTGTTGGGCTTTCTTCGTCCCCCTAAAGGGAGAAAGATGGGAGAAAATTGGCTGGTCTAACAACTAACCATAGAGATTCTTATTGTACAACAGAGCTGAAGGTTTTTCGGTGTCCCCAGGACACATCTCAAACCTTGTCACAAAATGAGGCATTCCATGTGTTTTCAGAAAGCTCAGGCGTTGACCATTTTTAACAACAACTTCCAGATATGAAGCAGAACGAATAAATTACAACAGACAGATTCCCTAAATAACCACCCCATTCTCTATGCATAATTCTTACTCCTGTCAAGAGCTTAAGCCACTCCCTTACTTACACACTGCTGATACCCAGACAAAACACTGAATTCAGCATGGATGTGAAAACCGTTTCCTCAGGCAAGTGATTATGGGCTCTGTTGCTTCTCTTGAGTGGTAATGGAGTCCCTAATTGCTCTCCTGACTGATTATGCTGTTCCTGGTGTTTCATTTTCAGAGTACTTAAAGTTCAGGTAAATCACACTTACCACATGACCTCTGCTATTTTATGACTCTTTTTGCCATGGAAAGGCAAAGTCATATATGTTTCCTTTGTGCTACTTATTTTAACGTTAGCTTCAAGTTTCTAAATCGAAAAGCACAAGGAATTCTCCTCGTGAAGCTGTTCTGTTATTGTTAATATTTAGTGCAAGTACCTTGCTGGTTAGTGATTCTTAAGCATCTGTTTACAATTAAACCTGGGCTTAAAAGCACTATAAAAATGAAGGCCTAATGCTTGTCAGCCTTTGGACATGCATTCGACTTGCTAAAATTACTTACAGTATTTTGGTCAAATCTTGATTTCCTTCTGGGTTTCTTCTTCCTGCTCTGGAAAATGTATGTGTGTTTACAGCATCTGTTGCTATAACCTCTCTGGTAAACAGCTTGGCAGAGTATGGATATACACACAAAGCCCTGGTGCTCTCTCTCTAAATACCATAGGTATATTTTCTCAGACAACAGATACAAGTCCTAGCGAGTGTTTGTTGCTTCTGATAGGATTTTGGCAGATGCACAGAGAGGCAGTTTATTCAACTGCTCTTCCTGCACAGAAACAAATCTTAAGGCCTTTAATAATAAATACCAAAATTTTAATATTTTTGTGCAGCCCTGAAATAAGAAACGTTTTCCTAGTGCATAGTTCTAAACGTGCTGAAAATATGGTCCCCCTCTGATAAATCCTGGGAGCTTCAACAGCAATTCACACAAAACCTTATTAAATATCTGTAGTCTTCTTGATGTAATGGATACTATTTTTATTACAGAATCATAGAATGTTAGGGATTGGAAGGGACCTAGAAGATCATCTAGTCCAACCCCCCTGCCAGAGCAGGATCACCTAGACCAAGTCACCCAAAGAAATGAAGAATTTCCCATTTGAGCTCAAGCTGCATGTAAAGCTGGAGCATGGCATTTGGGCTACTGTGGACATTACACCTCAGCCTGCCCTCTCCAGAAACATCTGACAGAGGACATTCCTGTGTGAGGTTCACTGGAGAGCTCTCCATGTGCAGAAGCACAGGTCGCTGTGGACCTGGCTGTTGGCAGCCCTGTATGAAATCCTTCCCCTGCCATCCCCTGGTTATGTTTATTCAGCATCTGGCATAATGAGGCTGAGACACTAATATAAACCCAACATATATTACATAAATAAGAGCTTTAAAATAACAGCAGGAGTGAAAATTTCTTTTTCAGTTGCAATTTTTCACCAGCTTCTAATCATTACTTCAGTGTGGCATCTTTTATACTCAACCCTGGAATAAAATGTAATTCTTAATAAAAGATAGGGAATAAATATCAGTAATTGAAAATATAAAAAAGGTATACACTTAGAACTGCAGCTAAATGACTAAAATAGAGTCCAAGGGATTTTTTTTAAATCCTAAAGAAAGACCTAGTGTAATTTATTGGATGTTGGCAAAGTCTCTTAGAAATTTTTAATAATTACCCCATTTTACAGCTGGGAAACCCAAGACACTGATTTTCACATAAGATAATATTTTCCTGATTCAATCTTTCCAGTCAGTCTTTAAAATTCCTATAGATTTAATCATTATTCAGAAATACAACCATTTTTCTCAGGTCTGTAGGCCATCTGAAATCCTTTCTTTGGCATACTCGTGATGAAACTGATCTCCATATTACATTGTTTAACTTTTTTCGGGCCTCTGATTGACAACAACAAAGTGACAATAATATAAACTTTACATATTTCTCAAAATTTGAAAATATTAGTAATCTATTAGTTAATGCTGTTATTTGCAGTTGATTTCACCCAACTCCTGCTCTGACAACATCTGAAAAAAGTAACTCTATCTTACACTAACATTAAACTCCAAAAATCACTACATCTCACACCAACATGGAATCATGAGGAGATAAAGGACTTGCTGCAGAACTTTTGTGATGTCCTGCAGAATCTAAACATAACTTAGCATCAGATTTCCCTGAAATAAAACCCCAACCAACAAAAATAAAATAAAAAAATAGAAAGGTTAATGCTCCACTCCTTGCATTAGAGCACATCCAAGCTGTTCCAGTGCAAACAGAAACAGCAAATGTTGGAAACTTAATGACCCATTGACTGATTTTTCTGTGAGCACTGAGAGCAGCTCTCAGGCCGTGGTGCTTCTGTCACGGAAGCAACTTTTGCTTCAGCAGAAGAGGTTTGACTACCCTTTATGCAGAAGTTAGAGGGTAGCTGCTGGCTAATGTGAAGAAGCTCTCTGAATTTCTCTCACATGGGTTTGTAAGGGGGTTTTAGATACAGGCAACACAAAAGCCAACGTTTTCATATCCATTTGCTACATATGGCATTGATTTATTCCGAGACGATCCATTTCCTTATCATTACAAGAAACAATAAAAAGAGCAGCCAAAGACAAAATGACAGGGAACTTGGTACTCTCAAATGAACAGATACCATATGTGTATCAGATACACCAAGTTGAATTGAGTTCTGAAATGCAGCTTGGTTTTTCACAAACCCACAGTCCAGCTGGATAGAAATTTTTGCTTCTACACAACATTTCTATTCTTAACTACCTGGCATCACTGTACTACTGAAATTAAAGGGTAAAAACAAAGCAGATCCTGTGTTTCAAGGTGTTATCAAATTTCTCAAATCTAACATGCACACAGCACTACCCCTCTACTCTTACATGAATATTAGTGCTGTACGGGCCATGACCAAAGGTCTGATCCTGTTTTTCTGTATTCACATTTAGCAGTGTATTTTCCAGTGGCTCTATAACAAGAGAGTTAACTATGCATCAAAATTTCATCTAACGAGGCCAATGTTTTGAAAAGAACAGGTTTTTGATACACAGGCAGCCTGGTGAGGTCTCCAGACTCACTGGAGCATGAAGACTCTGCTTGGACCACCTCCATCTCTGAACCTCAGCCCAGAAATACATGGAAGGACTCAAACCCAGCACGGTGACCAAACTTCCTCTAATCAGATCGGGTTCAGTTTACTGCACACTGTGCCAAAACCACGCTGCTGATCTCAGATCAAAGGTGTAGATTCAGAAGTCCATTTGTGCCTCCATATCTCAAAGGCCCCGAGCTCTTTGTTCTCAGCCCAACAGCCATTTCTACGGTCGATCTGCACATTGCTTCGCTTGTGCTGTTGGGCACCTTTTGCAGAAGAAAAGGGAATAGTTTCTGGAAAATTGAGAGTTTCACGTACAGAATGGCACCACAAACGTGTCACATCACGTTAGCTACAACTCAGGTGCCTCTTGGTACCACTACAGCCTGAGTTTGTTTTCCCTTTGGCTCCATTTGGATGATTTCTCTGTAACCTGTGGATATCACCGATACCTATCCTGTCTAAACTTGACTACAGTGTCACTCAGAACAAAGGCTAAATAAGTAAATGTTCCCTACTCATTATTTTGAAAGAAAGAGGCAATATCTCTGCAGAGAGTAATAAAAATATCAACAAAAGGCAGGGACATGTTCCTGCAGCAACAAGCTTTCCAACCCAGTGAGTAGTCAGGCACCAGGACTTGTGCTTCTTTAAATACAAAGACTGTCTAACTTTCAGCAGCCAAACTCAGAGTTAACATGTACAGCGACCCGTAAGATTTCTCCAGTCAGCGGGTAAGCACCCTTACAGAGCAATGTTTTTTCCTTGCCAAAACAACAGACCTGAACAAAAGTAGGACTCGGAGAACAGCAAAAGCTCGAAATTAAATAAAAAGTGGGTATTCAGGGGTAAATCACAGCAAGGTTTAAGAACACAGACCCTCCTTGGCTCTGCACCCACTGCAAAGCAGAAGCCTCGTTGCTGACTGTGCAGGATGAGATCCTGCAGCAGGAGGGAGGTGCTGGCTCCACCTTTCTCTTTGCACCAGCTGGCTAAGCAGAGAGAGGTACACAAGCCACATCCTTTGCAAGCTGGCAGGGCTTGGGTTCCCAGGGGACCAGAAGCTCCTTCCTCAGACTAGGAGTATGTCTGGAAATCACCATACATGTTGCACGAGCATCTCTTTCCTTAACCAGGGATGATCTCTCTAACCTGCCTTCGAAGTCGTGATATTTTCAACTGCTAGGACTATGGTAATTTATCACGAAGGCTAACCAGAGGTAGGCACAAATATCAAGAGCTGAAAATGCACAAAGGTGGTTCTATAACAGCATTTCACTTCTACTTTTCCATCTCTACAGGAAGGTTTAAAAAGTTATAGCTGTTCAGAAATGTGTTGTGAATTTAAGTTGAAATGACAGCATAGGCTACCTGGGAAAATAAGAAAAATGACTGTGATATTTTTTGCAGAAGAATCTGCAAGACTTCTGAATTAATTGGCAGCATAGTAAGACCAGGTCAAAAATAAACAAAAAGAAAGAAGTTTCAATTAAATCATTTTTAATGACGTGCTACTGTGATTCAGCTCTATATAAAGACCACACAGTTTATCAAGAACCTATAGCACAGCTGGATAGCAAAGTCATAGGGAAATGCAGGGTCTCAATTAGACATCCCAGTAAACACCCACTGTCTAGAGATAACTATTCTGATCTCAAAGATACGGGGTTTTTTTATATATAATGTAAGCTATTTGTTTTCGTAATAGAGCTTTTTCATTGAGGATATTTTCTCCCAAACTGGAATAAAAGAAAGGTTGGAATATCAGAATACAAAAGCTCCACGTTATTCTCCATTCTGTCTCAAAGTGTGCTCAATACTGTTGAGAAACTTTCCACTTCCTTAAGTGTTGGTCTCATACCCAATATCAGGTAAATATTAAGAAATAAGAAGCTTCAATTGAGGCAAACCCAGTCTTTATTTACCAATTAACTGTCTACCAAATTATATCACAATCAAAGTCATGGTCTTCCCTGTTTAATTTCTGCTTTATTTAATGGCCTCTTTTTAGGATGTAAGAAACAAAAGTGTCATGCAGACAAAGACTGAACTTCTATTTACATGAGCTAAGAATGTTTATATAATCCATGAACACTCAAATGTGTAGCACGTCTATAATATGCTCATTGTTCCCAAAGAGAGGATTTGTAATTGTACTTTGACAGATTGGACTGTTCTCTTTTTTAATGCTTCACTTAATCTGTTCACACTCTGTATTCCTAAATCATTCTAGTGTCAGGTTTGGTGATGCTCTAATTTAAAGGCCATGTTATAATTGTTCCAACGAGGGCACACTGAGAAGAGGAAGAAGCAGCAGAGATGTTGAGGGAAACCCTCTCTAATGCCAGGGCAGAAGCAGCCAGGGTACGACAACCTACAGCTCTGGGCAGGTCAGGGAGAAGCATCCAGGAGGCTGGAGGGTCTGACCTCCTGAGGGGTTACTGGTGAAAGGACTGGGACCCCAGCCAGGCCTTTGCCATCCAACAGAGCTCACTCCCATCTGAAGGGATTTTCTGTTCTAGTAACTCACTGAACTCTGATTTGATTTTCTGTTTCCGTGGACCTCCAAGTAGAGCAGTTTTCCGACCTTCAATAAATTGATCAGTGAATAGTGGCAGACAAAAAAAATGCTCATTTATCTGTACCCTAAAAGAAATACAGCATTTTAATGAACTGTGCTTTGTTTTCTCACATTTTCCTCAGTTCTGGTTGGAAGAGTCCATTATGAATTAAACACTCTTTTTCAGATGACTATTTTTCTTTCCTTTTTTTTTTATAACTTTTTTTTTTCTCTACTGAAGTGTTGCCTGTTTTTCTTTTCTCCACATTTTTTTCAGAGGAGAAAAAATACTTTTTCTAAGCTCTCTTTGGAAGTTTGATTTAAATGCAAATGTGAGCAATCCATTGCAACCACCAGAAGTGCACTACTGCAATTCTAAGGTGGCTAAGGGAATTCTAGAGGACAAACCCCATTCCCACCCATTCATTTAGTGAGCATTTTCTGTAATGGCAAATGTTAGATGAAGAAAAAAGGAATGATTACTGATATTCAAACCAATGCAGGTATAGAACATCTAAAGCAACACTAAGAATCTTGATAAGCCACTGAAAAAAAACCTTCATATCTCAGCGTGTTATTATGGAAAGTAGAGAGAGCAGAAATAACAACAGAGGCTAAAACTTCTACATAGACAGAATTTCCTTATGAAAAGTTTCAAACAAGTATTTATCACTTCAAGAAATCATCAGGAAGAAAATATTAAATCTTCAAGGCACAAGAGAAAAGCTACTTGGTCACAGCACGTGTCCTTTTTTCAGTACAAGGCAATTTCCCAGCAGTGTCTTTTCCTAGGAACAATTTACATGAATTGCCCAGTGTTGCTTTCACAACGAGGCCATATCTACAGATCACTTGTATGAGACTTGTATGTGTGACTTTACAGCACAGCAGCTGTCCCAAATGGACAACTCAGGGTTCTGAGTCTCCAGGAGACACCCAGCCTACG
>JANHGL010016109.1:670-30345 GCA_024611195.1 Ceyx melanurus | reverse complement strand
GTGTGACTTTACAGCACAGCAGCTGTCCCAAATGGACAACTCAGGGTTCTGAGTCTCCAGGAGACACCCAGCCTACGTTCGTCATCAAAGTCACTTCCAGTGAAGCAAGAACAATTGGTAATTGTAGAGGACAACTCCCAGTATCTGTTTTACACCAAGTTTAGCAGGGAATGAGTTGCCTTCTGGGCACACTTAATGGAGGATGCCTCTACTGAAAGCACTTGGCTTTAGACAGGCAAACCTGAGTGAGATAGAGAACCCAGCAGTGCTGACCACACAGGATCTTTCACAGGAGCTCTTCAAGGACTTCAAGTAGAGCCCTGCTAAGACAGAACAAGATGACCCTAGACACCAGTTTTTACTTGGGTATTTTGGTTCTTACTCCACTTTCCGTACAGATCAAGTAGTCCTACAAGAATTTCTACGGTGCTGTAAAACTACTTTTCTGCAGTCACATTTGTCCTTTTGTTCCAGGGGCTCCCTTGGCACGCAGAGCCTGTTCCTCTGCCCATCTGATTAGATCCAGTTACATGCTTTTACTACTCTTACAAGCTAATGCAGCAGACCTACAATTAACTGTGGGATGGTTCAGGCTCTGAATGGAACTAATGTCTGGCTCTAGCAAATGCCCCAGGTTCTATTTTATTTATATTTTTTTTTGCCTTTAAATTGATATTTTCTTAGGCTGTCTTCCAAAAATTAAGCCCCCAAAACAAGTGAGAACAGTGAACCCACTCACCCTGTTCACAATTATTGTTGCTCCCAAGCCATTTTTAGTATCTCTGACAAATTACTCGCCATATAATATTGCCCTTGTAAGGGAAAAATGAACGGGAAGCAGCAATGTGATGTCATTCAACCTTGTATAATATCAGCATTTAGAGGAAATACATTTGTTACTGTGACCATAGGCACAGGCTAAACACTGCAGCCCCATTTTTCTCCACCTTGAGAGTGGAAGAAAATATTACAGAGGAAGAAAAAAAACAAACCCAAAGAAACAACCAACCCTAGAAGCCCCTCCTCCCCTGGCAGGAAAGCAAGAAATTGCAGAGGTGTTAGAAGCCCTCTGGCACCACAATTCCTGACATTATGACAGAGCCTTCGAATTTGTTCTGGCTAGTTAGTCTGAAAACTTCCTAGAGGGAACTAGATAAATGGATAACAACATGATTATTGCCCACAGGCCTCATATGGAAAAAGGAGTGTAATTTCAGTTCACTGATATGATTATATTTAATTTGCTTGCTATAGGTTGCAGCATGCCGTGTGCTGAGGAGGACAATCAGATAACCCTCCAAACTCATGGAATTCAGAGCTTTTGGCACCAGCACTCAAGGAAGATTAATGACAACGTGCTCCACTTTGCCTTGAAGTAGGTTTGCATCTTGTTTCGCTAGATATTGTTGTTTCCAACATCGGTATTAAAACCAACCCCCACCCCAAGGATCAAGAAACCTGGCAATAAGGAACTGAGGTCTCATTTGCATACATCTTCCTTACCTGAATTTTATTAACTGAGCATTCTGTATTTTCCTCAGCTCAGCTTTTATAGAGCAAGAGAAAAACCTTCTATCATGTGCTCAAAATTAACCCTTAAGTTTCACAACAGTTTAAACCCATCCACCTAACCTCTGTGGAAAATGAACAGCTGAATTTTCTCTTTTGGAATAAAATCCCAAATATCCTGATTCACAATGTGCTCACTTCCCTCTCCTCTAAGTTTTATACACCATGCTTGATAACTAGCTTAAAAGATCTCCTGAAATCAAAACACTTTGTAAAATTTTAGGTAGTGGAATGTTTGATTTTTCCCAAACCATCATGTTTTGATTCCTCCTGACCTCCCCTGAACACCTCTATCTTCTGCATAATAATAAAATAAACATAAATGTTATTTATTCTCCACAGTATGGAAGTGCCTACAAATATTGCTCAATTAAATAACAATTGATTGATTGCTGAAACCGTGAAGAGTTAATATAAGCCCTTGTCTGTCTCTCTTCCTTTGCCCTGGAGACTTGTCAGTATGTAATTATTTTCCACACCAATGAGTTTAAATTTTTGGATCTTTTCCAGCAATGTTCAACCTTCAGATTACATTCTCCTACTTACTCATTTGTGACAGACAGAGCCCTTTGGGTAACCAGCCAGCCCAGTCTTTTCCAGTCTTGTTTTTTGGGAACCCCACCCTCATTAAGATCTGTACCCCTGAGCTATTCCATTCAACAGAAAAACATTTTTTTTAATTGTGTAACATGACTTTTTGTGTATTGCAAAGGACTTGAAGCTTTCTTGAGGCCTGATCTTGTCCCACAGCTCTCAGACACAGCACACAGAAACCAGCCACAAACTTTCCCTCCAGTTACATTGCACTACACTGAGACACCAACTCCTGTCTCTCTTCCTCCCCCTCCTTTCCTTGCAAACTTTTGTAGTGGAACAAACTCAAGTACCCACAAGGAAATAAGGTTATTTTTATTAAACGTGTCATTTCTCTGGACATGTAGAATATTCGTAGAGTAAGGAAAAACAAATGTGGTCTGGTATAAACTTATTTTCTTAAGCTAAAATGGGACATTAGCCTTTATTTACTTTTCATTCATTCATGGCGTAGATGATGTTTCACTTCCATTTCCAGACCATACAACTTCAAATATAAAAATGGGGTGTTCTGATGGAAGACATTGGAAATTAAATGTGGTTGGCTTTTCCAGAAAAATATTATCATGGCTTTTCCCACTAATTCTAATTGTGTGCAAGGCAGGCTGGAGTGAAGGGCTCAGAGAAACCTCTGGTTTGACCCTAATTTGACTGTTTTGTAGAGGTTTTCTGAATCATATATTCACTGAATGCCTTGTGCTGAGCAAATTTACCTTTACCTTTTCTATTAACTCTATATGCATTTTCACAAGCCTCAGTGAACGTCCAGTTCTGTGCACATCAAAATCAACATTACATGGCCAAAATGATTCAGCCTGCTCCTTCACCCCATCGAGCATATCACCAGGTCCTTGGGGAAAACACTGCTGCTACCTCTGTCCAAATAAATGATAGCTAGAAAAATAAACCTGCACTGTAAACAGATTGTTGGACAGAGGTGTACATGCGGGACTCTAAAGCCATCTGTTGAAGTTTGCTCTTTTTGGTTTCATTCCTCCTGGTCTATTGATACACAGCTGATTACAATAGCAGAATAATTCCCAATATCTTAAAAGATAGGCTGTTCACCTGGACATCACCTTGCCTGGAGGCTACTGAAACAGCCACTTCAAGCTCCTTTTTTTTTTTATTTTAACAATATAATGCTGATATATTTTATAAAGTTGTAAGTGTACTGATAGTTCACCAACAAAATAATAGATTGTAAAACACATATTAGAAAAAAGAAAACAGTAATTAAGAAAATATTACTGTTGTGTTGGAGTTACTGGAGAAAACTGGAGAAATGAGGACAATGACATCCATACCAGAAAGTCACTTCTGATACCACACACCGTTCACTGTTGTGGTGTCAGAGCCCTATCAACCAGCCTTTCCCTGCCATCCCTGTCCCATCTTGGCCAACAATTTGCTGTCACTTCCCTCTCCTCCTGATAAATACCAAAACTCCTAAAATTCCCCCCCTGGGATGTGGGAGGAACAAGTTGAAAGCACTGAGAACAAGTTAAGGTGACTGACCAGAGTGAGTCAAGTGCTGACCAGTGGGGAGGGCAGAGGTGAGTGGAGTGGGGACACGTGCCCTGCCACATCACCACACTGCTCTGCTCCAGCTGCCCAGCTCAAAGGGGTCCCTGCTACAGGGAAAGGGACAATCAAGAAGGAAGAAAAGGGATCAATGTAACAGATAATTTGAGGCAATAAAAGTGAACACAAATTGAAAGGAAAGAGTTTTCCTTCCCCTAGGCTGGGTGAAAGATGGAAGATCTAAAGTAAAGATATTTTCTCTGTTTTGATTTATGCAGCAGACAGAATTCCAGGTAACTGTTGTTTTGTACAGATGATGATGTCACATGGCAGAGGAAATTGTCAAAAAAGGTTTATTCTTTTTTCCAGTACGTTTTCTTTCCTTGACACAGCAGTGTTGTGAATTAGTTACTTTCAAATGTTTCTATATTTCAAGTCCAGAAAAATATAGCCTATCATGCTCTTAATTTACCATTACACTTTATTATCCTTACTAGAAAAGACACAACATACATTCAAAGACAGGCAGCTTGAGACATCAGCATCATCTGTTTTATTTTCTTTGGCACCAGTGTGTCTGTGTTTAGTGGGATGTCCTCCTGCCAGAATGGAGTTTGGAGTGATAACAGTAACATCACAGGATAGAGCATCATCTAACAGACTGACAAAAAATAGAGCCATTTATTTCCTCCTAAGGAAATATAATGCTTGAATATATTCAGCCATTTATCTGAGCAACAGGTCAGAAATTTCCTAGGAAATGTGAGTATATATAAACATTCTTTATCCTGAAGTGCAGATTATTTAATCCCCCACCCCAGTTTCTTATTCATGCTAGTAGATTATATCTTTTTGGGTAAATTCAACCAAAACCAAAAGATATTTCACTTTGTGGACTGCTTTATAGAATTATTTTTTTTCCAAGACAGCTCATTAGCAAACTGTATCTGCCATGCTGCTTCATGGAACATGCTGCTTTGGTGATTTATGACCACTCTCTACAAGGAGATCCTGTCTTGGGCAGACCATGATACACTGGCAGAGCTGTAGGATGAAGCAGATGAGTCATTATTACCTCACTGAAGCCATGGTCTAGCTCACAGGGACTTCTAACTACTGTGCTGGGAATACTGATTCTTTGTAGACTATCATAAGAGATTATTTAGGGGCTGGGGGGATTTATTCCTACATCTCCTACTAATGAACTTTGCTGTTTCCCAGGTGGTCTCTTCCTTCTGTTCCAGAGCAGTCTACATAGTTTAATTAAACCCTTAGTAAGGGGAAATCTGACAGCTCTCATAATCCCCCAGAATTTTTATATGGAAAATACAGCATCATTCATTAAACTATTTATGATCCACACAGTGTTCATCAGTGTATTTCCACTAAGAGTTTCCAAGTCTATTTTCTTGGGCTTTATCACAGAATCACACAATGTTAGGGTTCTGAAGGGACCTCTGAAGATTATCAAGTCCAACCCCCTTGCCAGAGCAGGACAGAACTGGAGCAGATCACTCAGAAATGCATCCAGACAGGTCTGGAAAGTCTCCAGAGAGGGAGACTCCACAGTCTCTCTGGGGAACCTGTAGCCCTTACAGTGCAGAAGTTCTTCCTCATGTTGTGGTGGAGTTTCCTGTGCTCCAGCTTGAATCCATTGCCCCTTGTGACAGTGCACAAGTGAAAAGAGGTTCTCCCTGCCTTCTTGACATCCAGATTGTCCAAGATTAACAAATCCCCAAATTTATAAACACGTTTATTTTTGAGCAGTGAAAAGTAATTTAAAAGTCTCTGAAAGCTTGAGAAAGCTCTTCAGTGTTTGAGACTTTGAGAGTGCCTTAAAGAGCTTATGCCTTCATTCATGAAATATTTTTTACACAAATATCTCCACATCTGATTTCATATAATCCAGACCCTAAATTTTACTCTTATTCATGCAATCACATGTATGTTGGCTGGGACTGCTAAAGGCCCTTAATCCAGTTCTCCCACTTGAAGTAAAGCTGTCACCAGCTCAGGTTGTAGGAGGCTGCCCTGAACAACCCCAGAGTGCACGAGTAACTCAGAGGATTAAGATGTACTTACATGCCTACTAACACGAGACCTGCCTGCTCACTTTACTTTGCCTTTTCTAACAGGTGGTGCTTTCCTCATGCTGTCCCTTTAAAAGCCATTTGGTGCCAAATATCAGTTAAGAGGATGCTGGCAACACTTTTTATTAAAAGGCAAATCCCACTTACCACTTTTGATATTCATTTTAGTAACATTAATCACGATGAACTCATTCAACATGTCGCATGACTGCTGTGTGTAATTTCTCAGGAATTCCATTTTCATTTAACATTAATTAAAGAGCACTTATTATAGCGTTACCAAAATTAATTCCCGGTCTGCAGCCCTGTCTGCCAAGTTTCAACCTTCAGCAAATTATTATGGGTGAGTTATAGACCCTGGGAAAATGAGGTCTAGAATGGAATATTAACTATAGTGATGCATTCATCACTATATTACAGTAAGGGCAACGTGCAGCCATCTTCCAAAACAAGGCACTCCACGACCCTGCCTCTGTCAGGCCCTTTAAGGCAGTGATTGGAACTCACAGAAATTATAGATAGTTAGCAAGCTTGTTTAATCCCATATGGTTGGGGAGACACTCTATCCTTCTTGCTTAGAGTCTGTTTGATTATGATACACTGATCAGACTCAGGATATTACCTCTTTGGCAATTCAGCTTCCTGCTGCTGAAGCTGCACAGACACCGTGGCAATATTTTTGATACAGCCCAGCAGAGCTAAGTGTCATTCATTAAAAGAAGATTTATTCACATGCATCTGTCTTGAATCTGTCATAGTCTCCCTTAAGAGATTCAGGCATTTAATACGGCTTTTTTTTTCTCCATCTATGACATTCACCATGGAGCACATAATCTTAGTTTTCCCATATTTTCAGCACCAAAATAGCAGTTTTGTATATCTTAAAGGATTTTGCTGTATCCTGTTTTTGCAAGACACCCTAGCGAGATCATGAATTATGTAACAGACCTTCCAGGAGGAGAGAAGTTTGGGCATTACTTTTCTTCTTGCTTTATGCAAGTTCACACACCATTAGTTGGTCCCTTTTTCTGGCATCCTTCCTATAAAGTTCTGAACACCTCCAAAGCCTTCCTGCTAAGAAAGTTAAAAAAAATCAAGGCAAGCAGAGTAATTTTTTGCCAAGATTAAGATTGTTTAAAAAAAACTAAATAGAGGAGGGGGAAAATACAGGGGAAAGCCATACAGGGGACCAGCATTAGAAGATTGTGCCTTTCTTTCCAGTCACTTGTTTGACACAATTAGATAAGCAGATCCTATGGTTCCCGTCAGCAAAATCATAACTACCTATCTGTTCCCAAACATGAAGTACAAAAAGACCCCAAACATTCAAACCAAGCCAAGCCAAACAATAAAAACCATAACAGAGTCACAACAAACCTTGACTTCTGTCTCACATACCAGCTTTCTGGGATACTCAACTGGATGAGCCCCAATCTACTGCATGAGTGAGGGATCCTCACAGCTCATCACCCTGTCTCACTGGAGGAACATCTACCCTTCAGCTACTGAACAGATTCAATGAGCAGCCAGTTTCAGGCAGTTTTATTTAACCAAAAGTGTTTGATCCTATATTTTCTTCAACCCAGGACCTGGTGCCTTGCCCAGAAGGAAGACCAAGGATGGAAGGAAACTGATGCTATGCATTTCAGGAAATTATCATCACAGTATTGCAGTGACAAAATGAAGCCATTCCTTTGATCCTGACACAGAGGGTCTCAATATTCAAGATCCTATTCTTTATATATATATAATTTGACTCAGTTATGAAACCTCAGCTCTGTGCTGAGTAAAAAGGATGGTCTGGAAACTATACAAAAACAATTCACCACACACAAGTCTGAAAAGGATGGAAGCTTCCCTGGGATCATGGACACTATTCTGCTACCCAAGGCCTTGAAGACACCCATCCAAGAGCAGTGATATTACACCAGTAACTACCCCTGCATGGTTGCTGACAGAGATGTTAAATTTAAGACTGGCCATGTCTGCGGAGCTGGACTTAAGGGAGTCAGTGCCAAGAAGACATATTGCTTTTTTAGCACCACTGCCCTGGGTGTTGTAGCATTTACACTCAAAAGGAAACAACTCAGCTCTGATACAGATGTGTCACATATCCCCTCTCACAGGGGAGAGAGAAGGGAGAGGGCAGTGCTTCTCCTCAGCATCCAGGGTTAAGGAAATCCAGATATGAAGCCCCTGTGCAGCATGAGAACACCTGAGCATCAATCCAGCAAGGAGCAGTCCCTGTCTTTGAGACTACAACAGGATTTATTCTGAGAGAGTGGCAGAAATAAACCTATTATGAAATAACAGTCTCCACTAATGAGATTTTGACTCCTCTTTTTCACTCCAATGCTTCTCCCAAGCATCCCTCAGAGCATCTGAACTGCCTTTCCCAGTTCTTGGCTCCCATATATCACACACCAGCACACTCTTTGTACTTAGTGAAAGAGTACTGGCAAAATCATGATGCCCTGAATCTATCATCATCCTGAAAAACACCTGTTGTCTAAAAAACTTTCCTTGAAAACTCAGCAATAGCTTAAAGAAATAAAAGCTTTTACAGCACCACCAAAGTGTCTGTCCTCATGACATGAGCTCTTCAAAACTACAAGCTGCACAGCAATATACATAAAAAAGGCTAAGGGTTGAGACTGTGATTGTCAGACTGAATATGCTAAAAACTGACATGACCTTAGTCAGAAATAAATTACATAGAATTATTGGTGAGGCTGGAATAGACCTTTGGGATCATCAAGTCCAGCCTAAGATCTGACATCACAACACCTAGCTAGACCATGTCACAGTGCCACATCCAATCTTTAACTACTAAACTATTGGCTCCTTGATACACACTCACTTTTTTCCACTTCAAATAGGAAAGTTTAAGTGAGATGCAAAAAAATAGTTCATCATATAAAACCCCAGCTTCTCTCAAACCTAAATGCTGCTAAGTGTTGAGTCACACGGGTGCTACCATTCAATATTCTGCCAGAATATGCAACAACACACATTAAGGGGTTTCTGTCTTTTCTTGCAAGGTGACATCCATCACATTCGAGCAGCAGCTTTCAACAGTTTGCTCTCAAATCCATTTTATGAGTAAGCTCTGCAGGTGAAGTTCAAAGCAAGCAGCAGCAGGTTCTGGGTCGTGCACAGGCACATAGGTGAGGGAAGGGAGATGTCTCACTGACATTTGCAGGTAAGATTTTCTTGTGTACTTTTCACAGACTTCCTCTAAACCCTGCCAGCCTCTGCCAACACATGTCTGTGCTGTGAATGAAAGACTCAGCTACGAGAATGTGTCTGTCACTAATGGGAAAGGGGTTCCTGGTGACTCATTCAAGCAACAGTTTCATCAAGGATGTGTTTCACCTCATTGATGACAATAATTTCAAGAATATATTTCACTCCACTATTCAATTGCAGGCCACTTTTTCAAGTTGTTGGACAAGCACCTAATAAAGGTTACTACTAGTTACCTCCTCTGAGTATATGCTTTGCGGTTCACAATATCATAAAAAAAAACAACCCAAAAAAGTAGTTCACAGCAAGGTTACCAAAACAATGGTGAATAAAGTACAACAATCTGATGTCTCATGATACCGAAATAAATATATAACAAAGTGGTAAAGAGGCAAAAAATAAAATACTGTGGGGAAATAAGAGAAAAAGCAAGGTATCCAGCTTATTTCTGTTGTATGCAATATTTTCTGATCTCATCACAAACTCCTTTAATCTTCTTATTTGCATGATAAATAAAAAACTCAAAGACCAGAGCGTAGTTATGCAAAACTTCAAACCTGATCCCAAAAGCTGAGGCCATAAAGAGCCTAAATTTCACCTAGGATTACACACAGTGCCTGGAGTTTCCTACCACTTCTGCAGCTTTTAAACAAGCAGCACTAAATTTAAATGGCACTATTTTCACTATACTCAGTCCTGCAGACTGCTTGCACCAAGTGAAAAATATTTAATCAGACATGTTTTCCTTTGGTTGAGCTTTTTCTATTTCCTTTTTTGGGCATTGGTTTCATTTTGCTTTGGTTTTTACTTTGTTGGGAAAGAACCTAACTTACTAACAGCTGCTGCAGCAAAAGGCAAGCGAGTAGATGTGCTTGCACTGGTACATTTTCCACGTTTTTGACTGGTCATAAAACTGCATTTTAGAAGACTGCTTTGGGTTAGTTTCCCAGGCTTTGGAAAGGAAAAAGAGCCTTGGCTTAGCAGGTCATTCTGTCCACACCCAGCTAATTCTGCAGATGATACTGATCTCCTACAAAAATATTACTGAAGAAATAACACTGCAGCTCCCGATTCTTCTCCTTTTTTTCCCAGCTCCCTAGTGAAATGAGGCTTAATCTCACTTCTCACAGTCAATGGTACCTTTTAATCTACACCTCATCAGGCTTTACTCAAATCCAGCAGGCCTCACTCCCAAACTGTGCAGTCTTTACAAGGCTTTCAGTGACCATCTAAGCTTCTCCCAGTGCTTCTGGAGCTGCTGCTGCAGAGATGCCACACTGCAGCACATCAGTAGAGTGATTTTATAATGCATTCATCTAAAACAGTGTCTGCACACCCTTCAAGACATGGATTAGTTGTTCCTTTCCACAAATATCCTTTATTTGAAGTATATTAATGCATAATATTAACATGTCCTTATGTCTCCATTGCACATAACTCTCCATAGAACCTCACTGTCACAACACAGCTCTAAGACAAGTGTCAGAACAGTTGAAGTTTATAACATTTAAGACCTACCTACTAAATTGTCATATTACCTTGAGGTCACAACTTAGTAAAAGCAATTGCCATGGTCCTCAATTTTATATTAAATATTCATAAATAATTACCTATAATTATTCAGGAGCACTAATGTTATAGGGATATACACACCTGGATATTTCAATTAACTCGGTGGGTATATCAGGCAACAGCTGTTTAACAGGTTAAGCTGTCATTTAACACAAAAAAAAGGGGAAACAGAAATGAATAAACTGACAATTGGTTGTAAATCACACCAACCCAGATGCTTGTGTGGTGAAGAATAGTAAAGTTAGCTCTTTTTATTCTTTAAAGCTGAGACCTTTTCCAAAGGAGCTGAAGAAAAATTAGTGTCTAATGAACAGTGAATTTCCATTTCTGACATTTCATCAGAAGCATTAGCTTGTTGTGGTGACATTTCTTAATTTCCTTTGAGAATCCTGGTTCCTGAATCTACAGAGTCAAAAGTCCACTTCTGCTTGAAGATCAGAGCATCTTAAAGCAGTACATCTCCCCTAGGTTGCCTAAAAGATACTCTTTGGTAGTTCAGATTTTGTGCCAAACCAAGACCTCCTGAGCTGGGTCCTCTGGTCTAAGTTCTTCAGAAACCAGGCTCCTTCCTCCTCAAAGGGCTGATAGTGCTGGGAAAAGGATGTCAATATAGTCAGAAATGAGGTCAATATCACCAATGAGGTGACAAGGCAGGAGTACTGAAGCTTGAGAGGTGCAAACCAGGTGGTTTTTTTCTTCTCCCAATACTTTGTGTTTTTCCAAGGTGTACTTGTCTAAGCTTCAACTTGCAGATTTAGTCCTTATGTTTTTTTCACCTCTGACTGATGTAGATAGGTCAGTAGACAATTGCACAGGAGCTGCTATAAGTTCCAGAGATACCAAAAACCTTTCCTTTCTTCTCATAACCTCAGACATAAGTTCTGAATGCATAAAGGAAGGACTCTGAGGTAATGGGCCTTCAAAGTAGTGCTGGACAACATCTATGGAGGTGCAGATTTGGTCAGACAGAACATTTTTATGAGAAAAGCTAGTTTTCACAAAACCCACTCTAAAAAGCCTTCTCAGAATAACAGTCCTCTGTGAACATACCAACAGATCTAAATTCCATTACAATGGGGAAAAAAATGAAGAATACAAAAGATATCTACCTTCCCATTTTGCCTCTATTGCTCTCCACACAGTGGAGGTGGCTCTGCAGCAAGGTTCCTTTACCCAACAAACATCACCAGTATCAATCATCCACTTGATATCAAAAGAAAACAAAGGAATCCTCTGGGTCAGTGCACTGAACTGGCTTGATTCAGTGTCACAGAGAACTGGGAGTCTCTGCCTTACCACCTCTTCCTTCAGCTGGGAGGACTGGGAGCTATTTTCTTGCATGGTGCCAAGCTTAACTGAATAAGAAGGTGTAAAATTGGGAAATTTGCTCTAATTGGTGTAGTTGGCAGCATGGTGCCATTTTTCCAAATGTAAACATCACGATCTTTCAAACAATTGCTAAGAAATTTGTTGTGGTAAAACTATCTTCAAAAGTAGTCCTACAGCTATTTCTGTTTCTCAGGATTCCCCCAAAATAAGCATTTTTTCAGAATTACAGCTGCATTTATACAAACGCTTTTCTTCTGTCTGCCTTGGCATTCACTGGAGGGTTTTATAGCTCCAGTCTCTTCCCATGTTGGCCCCCTTAATAAAACACATTTTATGTGTTACAAAAGAGAATAGATGACTTGGGAATTGTGGTTGGTTGAGAGCCACACTATCTGCTGACACAGCACTAGGCAGCGACACATCACTGATTTCACGCCTCCAGCGTTTATCTTGGTTCTCATTTTCCTTTAAAATACAGACTTTGTTGCAGTAAAAGATGAAAATGAGGAGCTCACTTCCATAACAAATCTTTTTAAAAGCCTGAGCATCGTGAAGCACCACTCAGCTGAAATTTTGCTAAGATATCCAAAATGACAACTTTTCTTCATGTTAATCTTCCAAAGCGTGTTCAGCATCTCTCAAAATTCCTTCTATAAACAGGATTCACTTTTTTTTTTCTTTTTTTTTTTTTTACCATTTCAGGTAATGATACTTGACTTGCTCCATAACATGAGGGGGAAGTCTGGTGAGTGTTAGGGTTGTTTGGCAGAGAGGAAGTGACTGCATCATTAACACTATCCAGAAGTGAGTGGTGATAAACCCTGGCACGGCAACAAAAAGAATAGCCAGGCAGAGTGACACGAGAACTTGTGGAGTACATTCTGCAGTTGAAGGCAGAAACTCACATGAACTCAAAATACAACCAGTTCAAATAAACCTTGTCCCTTGCAAACTATAAACAAAGTTCACGAGGGAATGTATTGGGTATGACATAGAAATTAAATGGTTTTTTCTACTACTACTTTTCATAAATAAAGGACATTAGGGATTTACTATAAATACGTTTCACAATAGAATTGTAACTGCAATCAGTTCAGAGAAGTCCAATTGCAACTGCCATCTTGAATTTCTCTTTCAAGAATTTCCTGCCATTATTAGCTTACAGCCTTGGCAGTTTCATTCTGGCTGAATGGCAGCTCAGTCTGAAGTGTGGTATCAGACCTGGTTTGTGAAGGAACAAAAAGTGCACAGGATAATTCTTCAGATTCTGATGTGCTGCTTATGTTTAAACTGTAAGCTCCATAAGCTACATGACTTTCTACATGGTGTTCACGCTCCTATATGCTGCTTATAATGAATTATTGCTGTCATTCCCCTTTTAGCATGAAATATGAGCCAGTTAATGGATTTACCTTATTTCCACTCAAGACAGAAACTCAGAAAGGACTGAAAGAAAAAAAATTCTACATATAAGTGATGAAATATCAAATAAAATATTTGTACGTAAGAAAGCATTCATAAATTAAGACATTTTTGAGCTTTCAGTAAGGAAGTATTACATTGCAATAGATACTGACCTGCTTTATACAAGAATTCCATCCATCCTAATCTACCCATCTATTCCATGCTGGAGTAATAGCTCGCATCCCATCACATCTAAAATAAACTTTTGCTAATGAGTTCAAGGGAATCAGAATATTTGCTTTGGCATCTGGGCTATTTGTATTTCACAGACTTAGCCCATTCTGACATAATCAGCAGCAGGAGAACACATTAACCTTTCCTCAGTGTTCCTAGCTCAGCAAGTTTGATAGCCAAGCACAAAGTCAGGTAGTCCAGATAATTATTAAGGAAAACAAGAATCAAAGTCTTGAGAGAATAATATGACATTCTAACCTATGCAGAGAAAGGTTAAATACAAATAATATTTGAACTAGAAACTCACTGGCCTAGGCTGAATTATTTTTTCTATCTCAATAGTTATCGTATCTATTTGTCTAAGCAATGGCTGATTAAGTTCTCATGCCAGTGCATTAAAACATCAAATCAGAATGGGGAAGACTAACTTAATTGATAGCAAATATATGACTCAAGCACTGATGGTACCAATAATGCAGAAGATTTTGTCTGTCAGCTTACAGTAGACGCCTACTTCATAGCTTGGAAGCTCAAACACAGCTTTCTAGCAGCTGTTGATGACTGGAAGAAAGAATGAGTTAAGTAAAACGCCTTCATCTTTCAGAGTTAGATTATTAGAAACATCTGACTTAAGATACTTCTGAGGACCTGAGCCCCCTAACTCCCAATGAATTAGATCTTGGGTCTCCTTAGGTCCATAGGCATGTAACTTGGCAGTCCAATCCACCTGACAAGTGTTTAAATAAAAGCTCATTAAACATCTCATTAAGGGTACTAAAGCTTAGGAGCAGTGCAGTCTCAGTAGAGCAGCCCTCAGTGCCCTTTTCTCTTCTTTTGCAAGTTCACCTGAGTACAGTTCAAAGTTACCTGCATCCCACTGGCCTGGGATCTGGGGACACCCTCTTGAGTGCTTACTAAAGCATCCAGACACCTGCTGTGCTTATGTACTTTAGTAAATCCCACTCTTTACATTCTGCATCATTTCATGATGTGACCATACAAATCACTTTTCAGTTCTTTGTTGTTTATTTTCTTTTCCTGTGTGAAAGGAGTGAGATGTACCTAGGCATGCTTAAGAAAGATGCAAGGGTTTTTAATTAGGAGAGATAGGCTATATGTGCTTGATTGCTTTTGAAACTAGATTGGGGTCCTGCACAGAACTCAGTGAAAAACTGTTTTGAATTATTGAAAAACAAAACAAACAAAAAAACCCCCAAACAAACAAACAAACAAAAAAAACAAACCAACCCCATCCCAAAACCATGAGTCCACCATGATGCTTTTCTAATGAATCAGGAGTGTAAGAAAAAAAACCCCAACAACTGTGGTTGAAAGCAAAGATTCATTTCACCTCAGATGAAACATAAGCTTAGGTTTCAAGTGGAATTTTGTGGCTTTCATTCTAGACACATAAAATGAGAACTGGTTGAAGTACATATGTGCAAAGTTTAGCAATGGCTGACATTTCCAAAGCAATCGAGGCTCTAGCACTCAGTGGTATTTTAGGACTTTACCCCAACTGGATCTCAAAAATCTCTTGCAGAACTTCACACTACAGTTTCCAAATTAGCACTGGTGGAATGCTTAGTAACATTAATAATTCCAATAATCCTACTAAGCAGGAGAAATCTCTTAAGTCTTTCTGTCATTGCAGAGGTGTACCTTGAAATTGATCTTAATAATCAGTCTTTTCTTTCTGCTTTACAGTGTAAAGATGACCTGGCCCACCCCACCAAGGGGCTAATCCTCTGTACTCACACTCAGTTCTGAATAAGCTCAGTGGATAGGGGGTTCATGGTCAGCAACACCCAAGCTGATAAAAGCACAGGTGTATGTGGAATATAAGCCTAGACTATCTAGTCACAGATAAATGGGTGGCAACTATGTGCTGACTTCTTTGCAGGCTTATGAGCCACTAATCCTCAGGAACACAGAAGCACTTACAAAACCACAGAAGAGCCAGGAAAAATTCTTGCTCACAGGAGCCAATATCACTGCCAAGCCTGGCTGGGTACCTCATGCCACAGTCTGACCTATTCAAGACAAATCCCTCAAGTCCCCCCAGTCAGTGAGACATAGCCCAAGACTTAAAGGAAAGACACACAGACTCTCAAACGTGGCTCCATCTCTCTTGCCAGGGCTCGTGAGCATGTCAACTGTCCCTCATGTGTCACGTGCAGCTGGAGGATCTACATGGATCAGTGCAACACCTCTGTTCCACCTGCTAATCCAATTGCTAAGGGCTCTGTGCTATACAGCAAAGCCCTAAAAACAAATTGCCTGGTGTTGAAGATATCCAAGTCTCTAAGTGTTCCCAGAGTGGCTTGCCACACAGCTTTAAACTTTGTAATAAAAATAGATTCACTGCAGGTTTATAACTGCAGTGTTTGTCAAACTGAATAACTGGTTTTCTTGAACAAGCATCTGACAGCTTTGTTTTTCAGGTAGTTTGCTGCTCTCACTCCTTGCCTCTCCAAAAAGCCAATGAGCTGTGGCTGTACTGTTACCCAGGAGAGTCAAGAGCTCATAAGCTTTTGTTAAAGCACTGTGGCTGTAGCCTCAGGATGTACATCTAGACTGGAGTAAATGGATATTTATTGTGCTGAGAGCACATGCAAGACAACTTTGGCTCCAGAATATTGCTATTGGTCTAACAATTGCAATATAGGACTCACCAAGGACAAGAAACTGAACAAATATTTGAACTTTAGTTGGTGCCACACTCTAGTTATTTTATTTTCTAGCATTATCTTAGAAGCAACCTCACCAGATTCTTCAAAGCTAACTCAAATATGCCCAGTAGTTAAGTGAAAATGCTCTGATCAGGACTTATTTTCCAGGAATAAATTTGATTATTAAGTCCATAACTTCACACAGTTGCCTAAAATGTAAGCATCCCATGCTATTTAAGATGCTGACTGAATTTCTACTTGATCTGAGAGATACCAGGATAGAAACACTTCCTAAAATTGTTCTTTTTTAATAGTTATTGAACAAATAACTTCTGTAACATCAAGGACAGCATCACTGGATCCGATACTACCTCTAGTAGTTCCTGATGAAGTACTACTACTTTATGGCACCTCCTTTCTTTTTTTGTCTCGTTTCAACTTTACTGAAGAAATCCACATCACAGATGGAAATACTATATTTGTGTCTCTTTGAAATATCTTCTTTGTACAGTCCTCGTCCAGGGTTTGTCTCAAATTGAAAAAGTATTTCACGCTCACATTTCTGTTGTGGCTTTAAATAGATATAAAATAACAAGTATATAAAGCATCAAGACAGCTCTCTCAGATCATCAAAAGAAATTATTCCACAAAGAGGCCAGCATTAATCTAAGCTGAGATAGGGTCTTCAGCTATTCCTTCTTTACTTTTGAGTGAATTAGTCTTGGGGATTTTGATAGGTTTTTTTTACTGCTGGCTTTCATTGGGAGTTTTCTGCAGCTATTTTCAGCAGTTGGTTGTCAAAACTTTTTCTGGAAAGCATTGTCAATATAAACTGATCTAATCTGGTGATAGCCCTGTGTTTAATTAAACATACAGTGTGTCTTCACATTAAGGAATTGTTTTAGCCCATGAAACCCACATATAAAGCCAAACTCTTGGTTTCTTGGAAATACTTTTTTTTTTTTGGGGGGGGGGGGGGAAGGAGATTATTCAAAATGTCATATTTCAAAGAATTGCCACACAAGTAAATAAAAAGCTTACCTCACACTGGGAAATGCCATATAATGGCTTTAAAAGATGAACAAAATCCTAGAGTTTACTCAGCCTAATGGATAAAAAGGACAAACCCACCCAGTTATCACAATGGTCAATTGTACACAAAACTGAAACAAGCCATTCCCGACAGCTAGTGAAAAATAACATTTGTGCCCATAAAAAAAAACAAACAAAAAAAACCCCACACAACAAAAACCCCTCATGTTGTATTTCATATGGAAAAGCCAAATAGCAGTCCCCAGCCAAGCTTTTTTTATCACTAAACTATCTTGATTTATACTTTGTTTGAAGTTCTTAAAATGAAACTTTCAGCCTCTCGCTCGCTAAAAATAACCTTCCCGTAGCTGGTTAGGAGGCAGCTGCCACAGGAAGGTTTGAGCATCCAGCCCTTATGAGAAGAACAACTGAGGGATTGCTCTTTCCTTCTGCAGAAGGCAAGCATGGCTTCTCTATATTTAAGATTCACGTCTGCAAATGGTCAGTAATAAGTAGTCCAGCTGAAGCTGCTTTGTGAAATGGATTTGCAGAACCTGCCCCTTTCCTGAGAAAACTCAGCATTATTAGTAGAAAAATACATATTCTACACACACTTCATGTAGCTCTAGTTCCCTGTTAACAGCTGAAGCACTAATAGATGCTTTGTATCTCTTAGGATAAAACATGCCTTAGAAACATTTCTTCTCTAGATTTAAACTATTGTGAGCAAGCTCAGTAAAGCATTGGCTTCAGTGCATAGTTTACTTGGGCTATTACTTCACCATCACTCATATACAGACAGCTCTTGCCTGGAGGGAAGGGCAGCACTTGCCAGTTAAACCAGATGCTCTATCCCCTATTAACCAAAACAACATTAACTGGTAATCTGTTAGCAGGATGGCTGCAGGCTATGTTATTTGACCAGTGCCTTTCCACCTTTCTCACCTACACTTGTCTCAAAGGACAGGCAAGATCTATCACGACTTACTGGGAAGTACAAATAGGGGTTGTCATATCCATGCGTGAGGAATACAGCATGGATGGTGAAGTTTGACTGCAGTCTGAACAGGAGAGAATATTAAATATCCCTTTTCACCAACCTCCTTTTATTTTGATAAATAAGGCAAAAAACTGTCAGGAATGGTTTGCAGTAGCTGCTTTGGGACTAGACCTCTCCAGGTTTCCACTTACCCTGTTAAAGTTCTAAGACTTTTCACACTGGAAAATCTGCTACTTATATAGGTAGGTACAGCAGTTCTAATTCAAATATGATTTATGTAGCTGATACTGAACTCAGACTAGGCCAACAAACACTGTCAGACCTGGATGTCAGTTCCTGAGCTACTCATAAAGTCATTCATTCCCTACCCTCTGTGCAGAAAGACATCCAAGATAATAAACTCATGACCTGTAGGATGGAATACCCAGATGATTTCAGAGCAAACAGAAGGGAAGCAGTTCAGAGGACTCACTGTAAGAAGAGACTAAGAACTTCCCACCTCACCTCTCCTTTCTTATATTGCAATGAGCAACTACAAGAACTTGACTGGAAGGCAGAGACAGGCAGTCCACTCTACAGCAAACCCAAGTCACCTTTATGATTTGCAACTCTGGCTGTTCTTCCCCTTCTAAATATTAACTCTTTTCAGATTACTTTTTTTATTCTTTAAAAACAAACAAAAAACAACAATAAAAAACACCTTAGATATTAAAATACATACAAAGCTTTTCACCTTTCAGACACTGTTCTCTAATTTATGCAGATTTTACTCTAGCTTCACAACAGTGTTGCACTGAGGTGAGTCCTGTGTGGTTGCATGATTGTCAGCACTAATATATTAAAGATATGTTCTTTCCAATCAGGTATATATTTTGCAGCCACTAATATATTAAGCAAAATATCCTGTTAATAAACAAGGCAGTTTATAATTTTCTAAGATATAACCAACTATCTTAGGACACACTTTTTTAACCTCAATTTGTTAAGGATCTGGAATATAAGTGTAAAAGGATTGCTCCATGTACATAGGTCCTGAAATTCTTATTTGTCCTCATCATTTCTTCCACACAATCTTTGGAAGAGCCCCAGAGGGCTACTTCACTCAGAATTTCACTAAGCATCCAATGAGAAGGAAAGGAGACAGAGATACCAGAATTAAAAACTGAATGTTTAAGGCATTCTGCTCAGCAACTTATTTTAAGCTTTAGTAATGACATTGTTAGACCTGAAGTAACAAAAGTAGACTGCTGGAAGTTCTTAGTCTCAAAGTAGGGTAAACAGCATTGCAAAAAGCTTCAAAAAAAGTGAAAGTTGTCTTGCTTTGAATGTATTAGAAATTAGAAAACATAAGGAAACTATTGTGCTTGAATTCTGTAGAACAAAGTCCATGTTGTAAAGTCTATTCTTCAATAATTCAAACTTTAAAAAGTATGGCATTTCAAGCCTTAAAATAACAAAGCTAGACTCTTGCAGAGGTTATACCACATGGGGGTGTTCATTTCCCTTTGTCTTAGTTGCACAAACTCAAAACCAACCCTATACAGTAAATGATGTCTGCCCTATTGTCTTATATAAACACTCTCTTGTTTTCCTTCGGTGAAAAGCTGTGTTTAAAGAAAGCACTGTATGGATTCCAATAATGAGACTAGTGTAAGAAAACTGGATTCATAACATGAATTAGAAAAGCTGTCCTGTTGCACTGCCTGGTGCTGGAAAGCCAGCAAAGTCAGATAATATTTTATTTGGAGCTGAAATGAACTGTTGTGAACTCTGACAAAGCAGCACTTCAAAGCATTCTGAACATAGTGCCACTAGCATTAAGAAATTTATCATGACTAAGAGCCTGACTCTGACCCTGTTTGCACCATCTTTATTTTGTTGACTTTAACAAGGTGGAAGAGCAGAATTCAGTTATTTGTGGCTCTGTGTTACCTGTAATTTACAGAAGCATAAAAAAAAAAGTGGAATCATACCCATTACACCTATTCCACTCCCAACAAAAGTGGCTCAAAAAACTCAGACAAAATTCTGCACAACATTTGGAGAACTTGATGGGTGGCCTGTGCAGGGCTCAAGAGAGATGAAAAGTAAGATGTCAGGCTTGGTGATCTCAGTGAATCCTTAGAAATTCATATTTTCTGGGAATGGGATACAGCCCACATCATTACATTCTTTTTCCTTGAACCTTTGAAATACATCAATGTGACTAAACTAAATATAAACCACAGCTAAAGTATTTTAAGACTTTCTGAAAAGATACATATTATTACAACCTCAAGCCCATTCTGGATTTCTTGGAGAGCAGTGCATAAAAACTTGACATTATTATGATAATTTATTAATGATTTGTGTACTTCACTACCCTTCTTGCTCTCCTGAGACAAGAGACTTATCTATGCAATGCATTTCACAGACATAAAGAATGGACTTTTTTTGTCCTCATAAATCAACGGAATAATGCAATTGCTGAATACACATAAAAGCCAGAACACAAGAGAATTGTTATACAGCAGGGTATAAATGGTATTGCTAGTTATCCCTAAATATTCCCTTATTGCATCTTTACAGCTTTTTTTTCTAACCTGTGCATAGATGTCCTCAGAGATGGAAAACAGTTGAAAACTTGTTAAATGCCTTGATCACACACAAGCCAGTGAGTAGTAAATACAGCATAGCCACCAAGAATTCAAAGGGCTTGGAATCTTTAGATGGGATGTGTAATTCAGCTGACACATGGCACGTGAAACTTAACATAAAGTAATGCAAATTGGTTACAGAATTGCAGTTCAGAAGGAAAAAGTGAAATGGGAAAAAACACAGAGAAGCTTAATAACACTGGACACCCAATAAAACAATCATAGAAACTGGCCCACTGCCAGTACAATACAAATATACACGTCCATGAGGTTGATAGAGCAAAAAATCTCACCAACACCCCCCAGGGGAGCAGTTTTAATCTTAGCCATGGCTATGATGTCATCAAAAGCTATTATTTCATCCCCCTTTTTTTCCCCTCCCAGAAAAAATGAGCACAGCCAAGACAAATTGCACAATGAAATTGCTCTCTCTGCACTAACACGTGCCAGGGATGTGGTGGCTGGAATGCAGATTTAGGTAAGAACAAGGTGCAATCTTCAGGGGTTTGATCAGCAGTGGGGACTTTTCAATAGTATCACCCAGTGTAGGTTCTGAGTGACCTGCCAATGCTAAGAGGACCACCCTTATGCTGCCCTATCACATATCCCTGGACAGAGGACCACCACAAAGCCACATACCATTAGATATTTTGATCCACCTGCCCTGGCCAGTGTTACCTCCCCAGCCAACAAACTGGCAGGATTAGAGAAATATGTGCATTTTTTTCTCTGCAAATAGAATCATAGAATGTTTAGAGCCAGAAGGGACCTCCAAAGGGCATCTAGTGCAGCCCCCCTGCAGGGAGCAGGGACACCCTCAACTAGACCAGGCTGCTCAGAGCCTTGGCCAACCTCACCTGGAATATCTCCAGAGATGGTGCCCCAACCACCTCCCTGGGGAGCCTGTTCCACTGATCCACCACCCTCAAGGTAAAGAGCTTCTTCCTGATATCCAGTCTAAATCTATGATTCTACTCTTCTCTAATTTAAACCCATTGCCCCTCATCCTTTCACTAGAAGTCCTTGTAAACAGCCCCTCTGCAGCCTTTCTGTAAATAGTAAATTTCAATTATTTAAAATACATTTTCTAAAGGTCGTTTCAATTATTTTTCTAATTTTTGTTTACAAATCCAAGGTCCTTCAAATTACTCCAGGTAGTATGTCTCTAATGGGATCTCACTAAATACTATCATACTGCTGCCATGTTTTTAACTGTCTTAGACAAAATGCTTTTACATTTCTCATTGTCCCACTATCTCTAAGCATCAAAGTGCAGATTGTGATGCCAAAACCAGCAAAGAATCTTTCAAGCTGTACATGCAAGAGGAGGTAAGTGCTTAACCCTGCCCCTTGGCAATTAGCACTTTGCAATACAACATTGCCTCGATGGTTTGAAAGTTCCTTTCACTGACCACTGTACTGCACTTCTGCAAAGCTCTTGATGAATCCCAGGTTAGTTGAACTGTTCAATTAGAGCTTTATCCTAATCCTAGCAGCTAAGCATTAATGCTAACAACCTCCCACATCCTAATCCCGTCCCACTTGACACTGACCCACACTCAGACCGAAATGATGTGTGTGAGCATAAAGCTATGCAAACAACACAGGCACCAGGAACCAACCAGAAAGGGAAAGACAGAACAGAGCAGTGGTGAGCTGATGTCAGCAAAAAGACACTTCTCTCTCTCCAAACATAAGCTTAGCACATGCAGGTTTAAATAATAATATTAAAAAACACAATAACCAAAAGCAAACAAATACAAACAGTAAGAAAAGACAAAAGCAAAAAACAGAAATGATAACCACACAAAAAATAAAAAAAACGAAGACAAAAAACCTCCATCACAAATACACCAACTTGTTGAATTGTTACAAAGGTTGTAACTAAGCCATGAGAAGGTGCCTTGAGTGGGATTTCAAACAAGAGGGAAATCCAGTCTGAGGTCAGATTGAAACTATTAGAATTAGATAGTCTTAGAAAATGGAAAGACTTTCATATGTGATAGACTCCCATCCTCTGTAATTCACTGCAGATTGGGAAAATGACTCCTTCAGATCTGCTGTTGACAGCTTAATATTTCCAATGATAATGTTGTCAGGTGGTAACATAAAGCCAGCCTCTAGGCTTTGATCTGAATGGAAAGTTTGCATTGACTAAAACACTTGGAGAGAGATTCTGCTTGAAAAAAATAAAATTAAAAAAATCAAAGCTAAAACATTACCTGAATAACATTTAATTCTGGTCAAGATAGAAGTGCATCAACTTTGAAAAATTCCAAGTTGCCTTCCCTGAACAGTGAGCAAAATTCCTCCAAAAATATTACTGAGGCAGCTAAAGGCAGAAAGAAAAATCCTAAAGAATCTTGTATCCAGTTTTTCAAGTGAATGCTATTGTCAAATGTATTCTCTCAAATTTCAGGAACATGAAGGGCTTGTACAAACTCTTGGTTTAAACATCTCTCCACATCTTTCTTTAGCTAACCACAAGACCAACAAAATTCCTCTAGGTTTCTAGATCCATAGAGCTCAATATGCTTTCAATTATTTTCCTGGCATGGTTAAAGAAGAGTTTTGATAGTCCAAGGCCTTTATGTCAGGATAGTAAAACTGTGTCTTTTAGAATGATATTGATACTGTTCTGTTAGTGCCTCATACAGTAATTGCAACAGCGAAAGGCTGGATTGTCCTTGGGGGTACTTCCCAAGAAGGGAAGAGCCTCATGAGAAGCATTTGTCACCATACACAGAGCTTAAGGACAATTGTTCCCCACCCACAGGCAGATGGTAGAAAAGTGTGACAGTAAAAGTGATGCAGGGGCATGATTTTCTCTTCAGCTACATATCAACCTTTGATAAAGTAGGAGCAATGATGTGGGAAAACCTGTGGTAGGAAAGAGAATTTCTCCATCTTTCAGGGAGCTCTATATTTTAGAGGGAAAGGCCAGATAGGAATAACAAAGTTTTGCACTGAGCTCAAGACCAACCCATTCACATGTTCAGGAGTTATTCTGCCATGAAGAAAAGACCACATGGTGCTGGTGATAGGCAGCAATCTACTTTGGTTCTTCTAACTCTTCTTAGTGAAAATAATGCTTCCCTAATCATCCCTGCACCACATGTGGAGCTACAACACCCTCTGTCATGTCCCAGTCTTACTCTACAGATGCCATCATTGATCTGTCCTAACCCTGCTTCCATGTCATGTTTCTATTTCCAATTTAAGGTGCATGTTGACAGCTTGCTTGGAAAATCAGCAGCTTGTCACTACAACACACCTAAGCATCAGATGCTGAAACTGAGGGATTTGAGGTGGTAAGTAATGTGGCACTAATGGTTAAAAAAACACCAACACAAACTGGAAACTGGATTTGAAACATAACCTGGTGTGGAGATTACTGTACATTAGAACTCAGGGAATAATTTGAAAATTGCTTTCAGGTATTATGTTTACTGCAATTGCTTTCCTACCTTGACTGAATTGCAGAGTTGTTATCACCTACCACACATAACAGATAAGCTGCAGCATTTGTAACTTGAGTATTATCCATATCATAAGGGTTTCATTAAGAGCTTCCATACGATCCCCTGGTGTTTATATGGGCACACACGTGCCACAGTGGTCTGTGTGTGTATCATCAAATTACTTGCCTTTTAATTGCAAAATTAAGGTTGGCTTTATGCTTAATGCAGGCATTTTGGAGCTATCTCTGCTGTGGGGATAAAGAACAGCAGAAGAATAAGAGAGTAACCAGATCTCCTGAAATTCAAAGTACTACTGTCAGTGACTAAAATGAACTTAGGAGAGTAGCCAGTTGGAAAAAAAAAAAGCAAATATCCCCCCTAAGAAAAAAAATATATTAGCACATCAGCTAAATATAATAAACCATTGATTACTGGGGAACTTGATCAAGGAGAAAGACAACTGCAGCCAGTGCAGTTATCAGGATCTTATTTGTCAGTCTAACAAAAACAACAGGTCTTGGATCTATCTCTCCTTAGGCTTTGAATTTCAGCTCCAATATGAAGCAGTTTGTGTGTTAGAAATGCAGAGTTGGAAAAACCTTATTGTCAATGCACTGCAGCTTCATTCCTCTATGTAGAGGAGACAAAGTCTTAGTGCAGCTGAAATCAGTGTAATTTTCACACAGAGTAGGGTGGCACCAGGGCCTTCTCCTCATTGACCTCATGGGATTTATTTCCAGCAGAGTTTCAGAATTAAGCTAGCAGAGCTTTGTATTATCTCCCTATATATATAATGTTTTTAAGTTTGACTTAGCCATAACTTCCCAGGCAGCAGGATTCTCTCTAGATGTGCAGAATACCAAGAAGTGTAGAAACAGTGCAAGTTGTCAACAAGTCTCTGTGGAGACCTTATTTGAATTAGGTGTTCAACTGCCCTCAGGTTGCCACTGAAACTGCTGGACACCTCTAGCTGTTTTGCCTGGACTTATACTTGCTTTTTTTTTCCTTTTGTCACCTATACAGGCATTTAAGTTGTGGAAACTGTTATATTTTGTCTGATTTGACCCAACAATGGCCTAAAGGTGGTTGACTACATATTATCAGCCCATTGGGGAGTACTGTAGAAAAGGTTACAAAGATAGAGCTATCAAGTCCACATGATCTTAGCTAAAACATGTTTTTCTTTCACTTAGAGATGATAAAAGGGCTGTGGAGTGAGGGTAGGTCATGCATCACCAAAAAGTACACATGAAAGTTGTCCCTTGCACAGTTCTCCCCTTTGGCAGTCCATTATTTACCATAAATGCACCTTATGTCACTACCTATGTCACTACCCCTGGCCTGTTTGTGTTAATAAAAACCAGACTGACACAAAACTGTTCTCATATTCATGAGGAAAACATCCACTGATTTCAGAGTTGTCCACTGTTTAAATATTTACATATGCACAAGTTGTGCTGCTCCAGAAACTTTTTAAAGGGCTTTTTTCCATGTGATCTTCTCTTCAATTTTCTGGGGTACAACAAACTTTTCCAAACATGGATTAAAATCCCACCCACCTCACCAGATAAGATGGTATCTGTGCCTTCTGTGCACTAGCAACTGTCACCCATGGGTGCTGAAAGTGCAGCAAAAAAGAAATCAAACTATAAACCACTCTAGACAAGTAGTAATAAAAGTTTTCCTGTTTTCCTCCAACCTGTGATTACTACACTTATCTTATTGATGCTATATTGCTTAAAAAAAAAAATACCAAAAAAAATCCCAAAACACCCAGAGTAAGTATGTGTTTCCATTTGTGTAAGTATACAACATATGTATGGTAAGAGTGATGAAAAATGGTGGGAGACTTATTAATTGACATTGTTAGCATTGTTATTTAGCACTACTTATTAATTTGCTTTTTCTGTACTTTAATTATTCACTTTCCCATTGCTGGGTGAGCAGCTACTATCACTTTTTGTGTTTTAAAACTGCAATATTTAGCCCCACAATTAAAAATGCACACACGTGTGCTATGTATGTATGCCCACAACTCATATACATAATATTTTTGCACTCTCATAGATTAAATATGAAAACAACATACTTATGAAGTTCCAATTTTAAGCAAGCGGGACTCCTTCAGCTAGGTAAGGATGAGAAGTGTAGGGAGGAAAATTATTATTCCTACATAAATCTTGTAGCCTTTTCTATAACAGAAATCTGATGACAACTCCTGTCACTCTTCCATTTTTTCTTTCAACTTGCAAACCTATGGTTTACCTCCCCCTCCAAAAAAACTTACGCACAGGATTTTGGAAGTGTTTCTGTTCCTGGCAGGGCTGCCAATATCTGGTGGCAACTTCTGCATGGGCAGAGTTCCCTGCAGAGAAATGGCAATGGTTCCCTTTTCCCAGAATATTTTGTGTCCTTGCTGTTCCGCTCAGTGTGCAGTTCCTGGCCAGAAGAGCATTTTGTCCTGTGTGTCATACTCCCTTTTTCCTGCTTGCAATCATAAGATTACTGTTAACAATAATAATGTCAACACACTGAATTTACAAAATAAAAAGCACAGAGATTAAGTCCTTTAATTAATCCATTGAAGGAATAATCCAGATATTGCTACCAAAAATACTTATATTGGGGGAGGGAGAACTACAACCAGCATATTTTAATTTTCCAGAATATCACAGCTTACTAAAAGCTGAATGGCAACCAAACCCCTCAGTGCTCTTCAGCAGACACATTAGGCCATTCAGAAGCAGCTGCTCAGAGTAACCCCAAAGCCACTTTATCAGCTCAGGTCATGTCACTCCATCCTGATGCGGGGAGGTGGACTGTGTCACCACAAGAAAAAGCAAACAGAGGCTGTCACAGATATGATAAGCACTCTCCACAGGCAGAAGGCAGCCTGTTATCTGAGATGGTTCAAACATTGGGGATTTTGGGCCAGCCCCATTTAGATGCGATCTTAAAAGAGCTCAGTGCTCAGTCGTTATGGATACATCAGCACAGTGGAGCACCAGCAAACGCTCCTGCTCCAGGGATGCTCCCAGTGGTCCCTTAAAAGGCACAAACCAGCTTCCCCAGTAAAGTCTTCCTCCTGTCCTTTAATGAGGGCTGAATGGGGTTTTCTTTCACATAACTCAGTGACTTGCTGTAAGAACATTACATCTTCAAGAGTATTTAGTCACTGTTGACTTTTCCAGTACTGGTGCCAGCATTTCTCATCTTGTTGGAAAAAAACCCACAGTGAAGACCCTGGCAGGGCTATAATGGAGGTTTCATGGTCGTAGACATCCTAAATCTATCGTGGATTCTTCTAACACATGTGTTTGGGAGTGCTGAAACACTGACTTCACCCACAAGTAGTTCAGCATTTTACAGTTCCACTTCTCTGACCTCAAGAGCTTTTTATCTTAAATGGTGTAAAAAAAAATAAAAAAATAAAAAACAGAGCAGAATTGAAAAAAATATTCTTAAAAAAGGGACTCTGGTCCTTTATTTCATTATTTTTGTGAGCAATTGTAAACTCTTATTGTGACAGTAAAATAACTGTACGAGTATTGAAGAACTATATAAAATAATTTAGCACCAAAAATGTTTTACTTTTCAGTAATTAAATCTTTCTTCTGACCTTCAACAAAGTTTGAAAATGCCTAGGAATTGCTTCATGGCCTCTTACTGGAGCCAGCCCAGCTTTCATTAACTGCTGTGGGAGGTGATTCACACTCATAACTTTATCCTGTCAAACCAATGGAACCACTTCATGGAAAGATGGCTGTCTGTGATTCAGGAAGACTAATTGCAGAATTAAATACAAATATAAGCATACTTAAAAATACCTCAGTAAGGCTGGGAAGCACTTCTCACACTATATCCATAGTGCATTTCTATACTGAAAAAGCTTTTATTCTTATTCTGTTAATAGATGCTAACACTAGAACTGATTCTACTAATAATAAGAAAAACATCCTCCTAAATAAAATGCATGGACATACTTGAGACCTGGCATTCATTAATTAAAAGAAATACATTTAGGAATGTCAGTATTAGAATAAAGAATGTGTTCTTGCTACTGATGTATTGGGAATAGAATTTCTGCTTAGAGAACTGTGTCAGTAAGTTTGGGATCTTTTCAAAGTTATTAAGACATTCCTAGGTCAGGAATAAAAACTACAGCACCTACAAGCCTCCGTTCCTGAGAGGAGGTGGCAGTTCAGAAAGTTAAACTAGTGTTGGGGAGAGCTGAGAATTAATTAATAGAACAACTGTAGTGGACCAGGTAGGGAGCTCAGGGTGTTTGGTTTGTTTCTCAACTCAGTAGGACTTGAAAGCATATTTCCATTAAGAAAAAAAATAAAATAAAATCCACAAAATGACAATATCAAGGCTCAGCTTTCAATTCTCCATTTAAACACTAGTGCCTGGTTTTTCAGCTTGTAGTCCTTAAAAACCTTATCTTTTATTTTCTAACAGCATACCCCCTGCCAAGGAGGTACATCTGCCCCCCCACCTCTTTAAATAAGCAGCTCGGGTAATGGCATGATGACCAAATTTCATTTCTTTCTGTGGAGTTTTTTCCATCTTTACCACAGCCTCCAGCAGGCCAGATGGCACCAATGCAATTGCTAGTAAGTCAATACATCTGGCTGCATTCCTGAAATGACAAATCTGATGGATAGAGCCCCGGCTCCTATACAAAGCCTCTTTTCAGAACGCTCTCCCTGGTACTTGTCTGCTTTAAGCAAAACCTAATGTGTGAAAACAAAATAAAATGGAGCTCTTTCAGCACCCCGCGCTAACGTTTCATTTGCGGTGTTTTTATGAACGCTGCTCCCTCGCTGCCCCGCTCTCCCCCTGGCACCGGCCCGGCTCTGCTCCGAGACCTCCCTCCTCTGGAGCTGCCAACAGTTCAAAGCAGCTCCCAATAAACGCTTGGGCTTTTCTCATTAGGAGCAGCAGCAAGATTCTTTAGGAAATTGCCCTCAATTAGAGAACCTGAGAAAAGCAGACTCGGAAGGAATCGCTTCTTTCAGCCTCCAGAGTTGCTCGTCAGGTGAATTGAGTTTGAAAAGAAGTGGCACCTCTCTCATCTCCGCAGCAGGGATCTGCCAGCCAGGCTCTGCGTGGCACGGGTGCTGCAAGGCCATCCAGAAGGACTCCACAGTCTTGTCCAGCATCCCTGGATTGTTTACAGCCCCAGCAATAAAGATCTGGAGGTGGCTGGTCAGACCATTCACAGATTCACAGATGTTAGGGGTTGGAAGGGACCTAGAAGATCATCTAGTCCAACCCCCCTGACAGAGCAGGATCACCTAGACCAAGTC